>VWPW01028056.1:156773-180032 GCA_013389825.1 Crypturellus undulatus
CCTCGTTTTCCCCCCCGTTTTCCCCCCCCGTTTCCCCCCCTTCCCCCCCTTTTTTTTTCTGAGAATATTTCATTAAAACAATGAGATGATGATGTTCTTGATGCATTCACCAGAAGTTATGTTTTAAATTACCTGTGAAGTGTGCAGTAGAAATCAGAAAACTATGCAAGCACATTCTGTAGATTTCAGTGGTTTCTAATTCTGCAGAGGTGAAGAGAAAGGGGCAATATCCTTAAGAACACCTTGTAAGGGATGATTGCTTCTTTCTGCACTTGTAAATGCATCTATGAAAACTGAGTTGTAAACTATAGGAATTACCAAGTTTTTAGCCAGCAGTGGTTCTCTGCTGCCAAACACTGACTCTGTCTGGTGTCCTTGGTAAGGGAGGAAGTCAAATTGACCTTCCAGCACTTTATGAAATTTCCCTTTCCCATAATGCATCAATTTCAAATTCCCAGCATGTCTCCTCAGCTGTGACGTAGCAACTCCTTGGAAAATTTCTGGCATAGGTTATCTTGTTTAATTTGACACAGAGGTGCACGTAAGGAATTTATTTCTAATTCTGTTTCTAATCGTCTTTGTACTAACATTAGAAACCTATGTAATAAACAAGAGAATGTGGAGATGCTCGGGTAGGTAGAGAAATATGATATGGTTGATATTACTGACTCATCGGTTAGGAATAAGCTGTTACAAGTTGTCTGATAAGGAGAGAAGGGTATAGGAATTGGGAGCACTTTACCCTTTGTTACCAATTTTGGTTCATTTCATCAGAAGGCCTTCAAGTCGGGGCAATTTAGGGACTTCACGTTCTTCCTTGGGAAACTGGACTGGGAGATCCAGTCTTTTTTGCAGTTTGCAGGCTTGCTCAAGGAACAGGACAAACTACTACTCGAGGTCTTCCTGCAACTTGTGATCAGGAAGAGAGCATTGTGAGCAAGGGGAGAGCGTCCCCTTGCAACGGGGACTTGGCAGTTGCTAGATAGGCCAAAAGATGTCAGTAACCCTTTTGGCCCTAAAACATGGGACTAAGTGCACACTGTCTGCTCCTGCCTGAGTGCTGGGGAGAGGAAAATGCTGTTTGTTCAATGCACTCGTAATGCATGAAGACAGTAAGTGTAAGCTAATCTTCCACGTTAGCTGTGGGCATTGGCATGTACAGCCAGGAAGGACTCTCTTCCTTCCCAAGCACAGTTGAGCGGATGTGCAGCTCCTTTCTCGCTTCCTCCTTGTCCCTACCTCTAGCCCCATGGCTTTTTTTTGCTGCCTGCAATGAGATAAGAGAGCAACTGGAGGAAATAAGTGCTACAAGATAATTTTGTATGTGGGAAATCTGCTTGGCTGAGCTAGCCTGAACTTTCCAGCCAAGGTGGATTGGTTGAGGCCTTGCATGTTTTCGGCTTTCCTCTCACTCTGAGAGGGAAGATGGTTTCCCTGCTGTATCATCTCTCGTGACAATGTGACAGTGACAGTGCCTGCTCACACAGTTTTCTTAGGTGTGATAACTTTGCTGTTCCTGGTTGTGTTCCTGCTAGTGCCTCTTGGTGAGCTGAACTGGGCTGGTTTGGGAGAGCAAAGTCAGACTGATTCATGGAAGCCTTAGGTAAAGTGTCATGGCCTGTGAGATACAATGGTCCCTTCTGGCATTACCCTTAAGGAAATGATTCAAGACAGTGGAGAGCACAAGTAGAAGAAAGTAGTCGATGACGTGATGGCATTCCCATTTATGTCCCATAAAGGCAAGAACCGAGCCCTTTTTCAGCTATACATTGAAGTGCTATAAAATGATAGGGATTAAAATGCTCATCAAACAAGCTTATGTGCACAGACTGCTTTCTGTTCTGTAAATATATTCTTCTCATTATCAACTGAATGTCATCACTTAATTTTAGTTATTTTCTGGCTTAAGGAATGAGATATTGTTTTGAAAAAGCATTTATGTAGATTAATTTCTGTACCCGTGAATAAGTACTAATGCTCATTCATATTCCAAGAAAAAGGTTTATTTTGGGGTTCTTAGATGCACAAAGTGATTACACAGAGCTCTTCACCTCCTCTTTAATTTAATTGTATATCTTCATATACATATTAGATATTCATATCTAATGGTATATCTTTCATTTATGTAATCATTAATTTCTGGACTTAATACAGTGAAGAGTCCACAGCAGTGATAGAATATGTTGCAGTATATTGCCTTTGCTTTTACAAAACATTTCATATTTCTATGTTGCAATTTGTCACTACATAAATAATGCTGCTCTTTTAATAAGCAAATTATGTCCATATATTTCTGCACCTTCATCCATTAATCTGGTGCAAATAAAACTAAGCCACAAAGATAACTTTTGCTTTGTAAAAGTAGGTTCTGACTTGGTAATTAGTGGAGGTAATTTTAAGTCTACCTAAGCAGTAGTAACTGTGAGAGAGAAGCTCTAGCTAAGTAAAGTTGCTCTGCATTGCTACAGAGATACATAAAAGAAGAGATTCCAGGAAAAGGACGTTTTAGGAGAGTGTTACAAACCTGGGGACCTGGTTTAAAATGCAACCTCAAAAACATTCTAGGTGAAACAGGCAAGTTACCTTGTGTTGTGATTGCATTTCCATGAGGAGAGTCTTTCAGCAACCAGAGGGTAAAAACTGATTTGCTGTTGACTGGCTGTATTCAGGTAGGTGGCCAAGAAACCTCCAAACTCCCATTTTGCTCTAGCTCCTAGTATGGTTCTGAGTACCAGCTTCGATAATACAGTGTTTCATTAACATTTATAAACAAGTAAAATATTATGGAGCTCTGTACACCAGCTTTTTTATTTAATAATTTAATTACTTTTCCAACCTTGCAATCCATTGAGCTTCATCCGTCTGAGTCCTCTTTAAGCTCTTTTCTGTTTTGACTCCGTCATCTTTATCACTTGCAGGAAACATTTTTGCCACTTTCAGCATATGAGCTCCTTCTGATCGAAATGAACAAATGCGTAACCTCTTAGCCAGGCATTGTCTTTAGCAGAAATCTGATGGCACTGTCCTGTGACATTCCTGCCTGCAACATTGTAGTGTTACATGAATTTGGAGAGGGAAATATCCAGCTGCCTGGAATGGATCCTTTTGAAGTCTCGCTTTAGAGATGTGAACTCTGTTTTATTTATATATTTTTTTTACTTCTTCAGTACAGGAATTCATGTTATATCTTAATGTGGCAGCAATTCTCTAGGGTACAAACATGCACAACACTTTGTTTTGTGATTCCTTATCTATAAAACAGATTGCAAGCTTCACTGAATTTCAGAAATAGATCTTTATCAAAATATGCTTCACTAAATAGAAACCTATTCATATCTTCACTTATATACATATTTAAACATACCAAATGTATATGCTGTTATGTATGCACACATACACATGCATAGACAGGTATTTCTGAGTTATCTTGAAAATATAAATCACACACGCACTTAAAAAAACGATACTTCTGCCTTTGTAGAGAATCTGAAAGAGCTCTCAATATTACAAACAAAATCCTTACACTTTAATTCTCAGTATTACAGAATCTGGCATTCCCCCAAATCCGCTTGTCTTCAGTGCTCCTGCTGAGCTCACCACTTTGCTGCAGCTGAATGCTCTTCTGCTTTTTTAGCGTCTTCTTGAGCTACCACCGCCCAATTTCTCTGCCTGCTTTCCCCAAGAGATGCAGTTAGTCGTGTCCCCTCTGCGCTGGGTTGTGAGGGGCAGGGAGGCTGCAAGTACAACCTGGGGATATTAAGCAATCTTTTGAGTTTTCACTTTCCCCAGCAGGCTCTCAAAACTCATATGGTATTTGAGACACGGCAAGAAGCTTGGCTTGTAATAACATCTGTGATTTCTGCACCTGAAAGCCTGGGGTTGTGCAAATCTGAGAGACCTGAAAACTGACTTTTCAGGTGGACATGGAGCTCTGGCCCAATCTGCCCCCACCCCATTAGCTGCCTTTCCTGGTATTGCTTTCTACCAAGCAGTCCAGGAGGTCAGGGTAGAATAGCAGCTTAGACCATGAAGTGATTAGTGGTGTGTGCTCAGAAGTGTCTTGTGTGCAGAAGTGCAGTGGTGGCCTATGGGTACTCAGTGAGGATACTGGTGAGCCTGTGTAGAAAGGCAAGCATCATTTTCATTTTTTTTACTAACCAGTTTCGTATTATTTTTGTGTCTGTGTGCACACAAAACAAATGGTATACAAATGGTGATATTACCAGTAAAAACCCATGTTCTATAGCATCAAGAATAATGATAATTTTAGTGTAAGATGATAGGGAAAAATTGCACCTAGACCCCAAAGGTGGGCACTAATCTTCACTGGACATTGAAATGAGCTTGTGTGTTCACTGAGGCTGAGAAATTCAGCAAAACTGCTCTGAGGCATTCAAATGTCAAGAACTCAGGATGTCAGAGCATCTTCACTCAGTCTGTAACTATCTGATAAGTTAAATGCAAGATATGTGATTCTCCAGATTTCTTGGAATTTGTACCCACAGACGGCTTGATGTCTCAAAAGGACTGAGTTTCTCCTTTCCTAATGTCCTTTTCTCTCCTCCAAAAAAGGATATTAATTTACATCATGCTGCAGGGGAGTTTAGAAGTTGTGAAGTGTGTTGGTTTTAACTGTCTCCCACAAAATGTCACTATAACAATTTTATTCTATGTTTGGCTGGGTTCCCCACTATTTCCAGGCTGTCCTTGTAAAGTTTGGTTCCCTGGGAAGGAGAAAAAAAAAGAAAACAAAAAAAATAGTGATTTTTCAGGCCCATCTGAAATTTTTTACTTTTCCCAGTGGGACTGGGAATACACAAATAGGTTCTGTAGTAATATTGTTTTAAAATCTGACTTTCTTGGGCAGGTTCTAGTTGTGATCCTAAGCTCCTCAGTTTGTGTAAAATTTCTGTCTTCTCTCCAAAAACTTTTGATTTCAATATCCAACAGGCAGAAGAATAATATAGGACACCATGATTCTTGATGAAAATGAAAGACAAAAGGGGTTGGCTTAATGTAATATGCTTCAAGAGGCTCTCTGAAAGGCCTGCAAGGATGGATGGATTTGATGGATGAAGATCCCAGGTATACGACAGCAGCTTGATGGAAGATGCAGCATTCAGATAAGGAAGGGAGCAAGTCAGAAGTGTTGTGAGAACTTACAGTTCTATGGGGAAAATTACAGTTGAGATAAAGAACAAGGTTATTAAAGATTATTCTCTAAATAGCAAGGAAAAGTTGGAATCTGATGCATCAGGAGAAAAGAAGCCACTACAGAGATCTAAAAAATTGGATGTTTTTATCAAATGATGGAGAAGGGATATGCAGTCAGCACTGGTATTTTGAAATGAAGGGAAAGTTGTCAAGCTGTGAGAGCAGAAGGTGCCCAGACCACAGCTGCATCAAGAGAGGATCAGCTAGGTCACAGACATAGAAATGATGCAAATAGGTGTGCAGAAATATTTTGATATTTCCACTGTTTAATGGACAAGCTAGTAAACTCACAGGAATAAATAAATAAAAGGGAACTCCATCCAAACTGCCGAGTCATTTGAGGGTTTGTTTTACTTACAGTTTAAGCCAAAGCCTGGTTTCCTCACTTCACAAATGCCTGGTGAGTTATATATCACAAGAAGGTGGAAAAACAGGAAAGTTTTGTTGTTTCCCCTACAGAGAAGGATGTTTGGGACAGACAGAATCAACCCAAGGAAACTCATCCCCTGTTTTTGAGCAACATACAGGTACAGGTGACTCCTAGATGTCGTGGCATGGGAACAAGCAGGTGTTTTTATTTCTTTGCTAGTTAATGATATTTTAAACAGGCAAACAAAGACTTTGCTGATGTAGGAATGTGTAAGGATGCTCATTAACACCCACAGTTAACAAAAATCAACCTGCTCATGGGCCAATATGGCTCTATCTAGAGTAGCAAAGCAGATAGAGCTGGGGAGGCACGGTGCTTTAGCAGCTGCTGTGGAGCAGCTATTTAGTCAAGGCTCAGGCTGCAGTCTTCCCTGGGGACAGTCCTTGGATTTCTGTAATTCCCAGAAATGCATCTCGAAGCTTTTTGGAGAGTGACGACCGGAGGAGCAGGTCTGAGGTATATCCCTGTGCTCTACAGTCTCCTGAGCACTCTTGGATTTACTAGCATAGCTGTAGCTTGTGAATACTGTATGGAGCACACATGCTTGCACTTAAATGCAGAGTACTTAAAAACAAACCCGTATTTTATCTGCTTTTTCTACTTTTTTTTTTTTTAACTAATAATGAGTATTCATGTACTATTTTTATTCATGATCTTTTATAATTTTCAAACCTAGAGCTGCTTTGAAGTTACTCTGTTTCAGTGCTCTGTACGTACACTGGCAGATTTTTCCCCCACCGCTGTTACTGTGGCGCGTCAACCCTCGTGAGGAACCGCAAGACCTCGCAGACTCTTCTCGAGTCAGAAAATGTTCCCCGTTGCTCTGCGAGCGGAGGTGGAAATCGCAGCAAGGGCGGTTATCAGGTGCCTGGGTCTTCAGGCAGCGCAAGCTGCTCAGGAGTGATTTCCCGAGGGGGAGGAGGAGGAAGGTAGGAGTGGGAGCCTGCAGTGCTGACTCAGTGCAGGCTGGACGCTTTCTTGGCACTGGAAGGAGCCGGCTCCAGGAGGGCTGCAGCAGCAGCAGCAGCAGCAGTGGAGGACTCCAAGCTCCAAGAGGAAATAGGGTTTGTCAGCAGCGCGCAGGGCACAGAAACTTCAACTGGGCGGGAGAGACCATGAGACAAATGAGGTGCGTTTTGAAACAAAAGCTTTCAAGGAATAGAGAGATATATTTTCTGTAGCCTTAGGCAGAAATTTCTGATTTAAGTGGCAGCTTTCCAGTATGTGCTCCTGTGCCTTTCCTAGCTCTGTTGCAGGGCCCTGACCCATTAAGTGATAGTATGATTTGCATGTTGATAGCTTCTGTACAAACATCTCTGATATTTGATGTTTGTCTACTCTCACAGATGCCCATCCACATATAGGTATTTTATTTTTTTCCTTTTCTTTTTAGTTATCTGGACCTCTGCAATGGAAAACAAAGCTCCAATCTCTTGTGGGCCTCTCAGAGTCTTGCTCGATGTGCTGAGAAGTCTTTGAAGAGCCTAGCTTTGAAGTTTACCTTCTCACCACAGGGTCTAGCACAGCTGCACTTGCACTACCTGATGGCAAGGGCTGTGAGAAAGTCAAAGAGGGAGAAATTTCAAGAAGCTCCTCACTGCTGCTTTGTGCTGCTGAGTTTTGCTTTTGATGCTGCATATGAGGTTAGATGTGATGTGGCCCTTTTTATGAATGGTACTGGCAAATACTCTGTTTTCGATTTAAAACCTACTTTAAAACAAGTTCAGAAAGATCTCCAGTATTCTGAATTAATGCTCCCCCAAACTAATAGTGTTTATCTTCACAAAACAAATTAATAAACAAACACGTCCCAAGGAGAACGCAGCAGAAGAAAGCTAAAAAAGTAACAAAAAGCCATGAATCAATATAGTTAAACTGCCTGGCTACTTGCTTCCCTCTTTGCTTTGAAACATTTCTCCTGCATGAAGCTCAGGATTTTTGTCAAAAGTTTTCTAAGCTCCTGTGAATGCTATTCTCAAAGGAGACCCTGGTGAGAACTCAGCTCAGTGCATGCACGTTTCCCTCCTGTACGGAGCTGGTGTTAGCAATAATGAGTTTCTCGTCAAGCTTTCAGAGCTCTTGCCAGAAAGATAAGCCTGTCGTCATTTTGCTGTTGCCATTCATTCAGTGGCTGCTTCCTGGGGATGTGCCAAGAGGAGTTGAGGACTTAGCTGGAGCTGGGCCTAGGAGCACACCTGTGTATTCGTGCTCATTTTATACAAAAAGGGGACTTGGAAGAGTAGTTTATAGGTGCTGTGAAGTAAGTACAAATCATGTGTGTGAATTAGAAATGAATGTCTGAAAAATTTGGCAACTCCTATAATGCAAAAGGCTTGCTTAAAATTGATGTTTAATTAGAAAGATAAGCGGCAGAGAGACAATTTCATCTTTTTTTTTTTTTTTTTCTCTGCTGCCTCATATATGTCTTGTCCTTCCTGCTCCACCATCTCCCAAGAGGTTCTGCAGGGTTGCATATTTTGTGGGAAAGCCTCTTCCCTTCTCCCTTTGTGCTTTCCTGGCTCTAGAGAGCCTCTGCATCTCCCACGGGGCTACATTAATCACAGAGAGAAGGGCCTTAATCTGCCAGAGGTGCCAAGGAGGCAGCTGTGCTATAGGATGATGTCCATGCATGCTGAAGCCTTAGCTGATCCTCCTGGACCCCAGGTGGGTGCGTACATGGGTGCCTGTGGGACCCAAAGTTGGCAAAATTGAGCTCTACAAATGGCTTATCTGCACAAAATACCAAAAATGAGAGCAAATGCCGAGTTTCCCTGCTTGGAAGGGGAAAGTTAATGATCAGCGCTTGATGGTATATTGCCCTGATAATTGCCCTGGAAATAAAAAGTTCATTGGGAATTTTAAAAGAAAGAACAAACATAAATAACTGGAGTCCTCAACAATTGTAATTTCTACTCAGGAGTTTAACTATAATATTTGATTAATTTCTACTTGAGAGTTTAACTATAATATTTGATTGTCTTTTCTCTGATGTCTTCCTTTACCAAATTATACATGTTATTAAGACAGATGATAGTTACTTGTGAGAGGAAAGGCTTAAAATAAGGGTTTTGGTGCTGTTGTTTCTTGCAGGCTTCAAGGCCCAAATCGTTATGTGTTGACTGAAAAAAAATTGTTTCTTAAGCTTCTTACTTTAATGAGATTTCTGTGATGTGCAAGGCAGTCAGCATATAATCATTTGGAAACAAACCAATATCAGTTACAATATTTAACAGAAAGGAAATATTTTTAAAAACTCAAGCACTGGGGAGCTGGGGCTGCCTTTCCAATAGCACAGATTTCTTTCTAAGGGTCAGGTTTCTGTTATCAAAAAGAAGATGAGCCAAGCCCTGTTAACTGGCTTTATAAACCTCTGAGCCCGGGGAATCCTGCTGTTGTGGCCATTTTTGCAGAGCTTTTTATTTCCCGGGCACAAAACTCATTTGCATTGTGGCATTGTTATGTGGTTTTCTTTGATCTACTGCTATGGATTTGAGCTATGCTAAGATTGGGTGCTACCTCTTTTTTTTTTTTTTTCCCTTCTCCTTGTGAATTTGCATTGCCCCAGGATATAAGAGGTTTGTTTGAACTCATTTAATGGGGCAGTGATGTGAAAAATGATCATTTTCTACATTGGAAATGAGCTCAAGTAACCCCTTCATGGAGTCATTATAACCTATTATAACTTTTGATATG
Source organism: Crypturellus undulatus (assembly GCA_013389825.1). NCBI lineage: Eukaryota > Metazoa > Chordata > Aves > Tinamiformes > Tinamidae > Crypturellus > Crypturellus undulatus. Next base: position 166,111 of record VWPW01028056.1, read on the forward strand.
TTTCTACTGACTCAAGAATATCTTGTTTGGGAGGAGAATGGGTAATACTATTTTTTTTACTGGATATACAGACATTGATTTTAGGTTTTCAAGATGTCACCATAAAAACCCAGGAAATAAAAAGATAATTAGCTATGCTCTTCAGTGTTGCTATCTCAATGCAAATTGACACAATTCCAGTTAAATGAAAGGAGATAATCCCAATAGATATGACATGCCAAAGAATGGGTTTTGGTCTGCTTTTTATTCTGTTTGCTCTCGTGCTGTTTAATATCATAAACACAACAGGGTTACCCTTTCATTACACAGGGGCTATATTTTTGGCTTTTTGATAAAAAATTGTAATTTTTCTCCTTCCTTAAAAGTCTTCCTGTAAGAATCCAACTTGAAGTGTGCACAAGTTTCGTGTGACTGATCTTTGAACTTAGGATGCTTTATTAAAACATTTTTTTTATTTACAATTTATCTAAGATTACATGTTTATTTGGGGATCATAGAGGAGAAGTCTTCATTACACTACAGAAGTGTATTCATTAAAATTTCAGTATAAAAATGCCAAATTTAAATGCGTGCATAGAAATCTGAAGTCAATTTCTTTCCTAGATTCTATCAAAATCTTCACTTCTATGTCCATCTTTTTTATCCTGTCTCACTACAAAGTCTACCCTGCAGCATTTTGTTCACAGTTCCCCAGCCCTGGTTGTGCACGTGGTTTGAGTCCTATTTAGGAGAATGCAAGCCTTTTTCTGCCTTGAAGGGAATAAGGTCCTCTTGCGACTGTGAAGAAAAGATAGCCATTTACTGAGGTTCTGTGCCATTCGGAATAAGCAGCTCTAGCTCTTCTTGTTGTTCCCGTTTCTTAGTACCCTAATTCCAACCATATAGAAGAAAGAGGTTAATAAAATCTTCTGGTAGAGCTGGTCTGTGTCAAACCACGGATGGTTTGGCTGAAGTGCTTAGGTAAGAGTTTGAAAGTATATTACATAAAGATTTGCTGTTGGATCATATGTACTAATGCTTTAAGCTCATTATGGAAGATTTAGATCTGTAATTTCAATGTGACAGAGACCTTAAAATAAGATACATGGAGATGGGCATGATGAGACAATCCTATCTAGCTATTTGTGATTACTATGGCTATGAAACTCTGGGTTTCTTACTGAAAAGACTAATAAGTCTTGCTTCTCTGGTCTTCAGTACAGATGTGGAATTATGGTAACTTCATCTTTATAAACTGTTTCATAAGAAAAGGGACCATTATTTATTATTATATAGTTATAAATTTCAGAAAAAATACTGTAGGATATTTTAGCTATAGAAAAACATGCCGTGAACAAAACAGTGATGAACAGGTCTGCAGAAAAGAAATTATTCTTAACAATGGAAATCTTTGGAGAATTTATCCTATTTTACTATATAGTGTAGAGCTCAATCATTATATGACAGACATGGCGGATGTTTAAAATCTTATATTTAAGCTTCCATAACTCATCAAAGTAGTTTCTATTTTATGCATTGATCAATTTTACTGCTGGTGGTGGTCATGGAAATGTAGCCCCTCCCTGCACAAGGTGGCCGCATGTAGCTGTCATGCTGAGGCACGCATCAAAGATGTTATTTTAGAGCTGCTAACGTAGTTCTGCAAACTGTTCAGCAGACGTTCTGTATAATGGAATTAACTTGACATGCCTGGGCTTTCCAGAGTGAAATTCCAGATTGAAACTGAGACTGTCATTTAGATCACATCAGAGACTGTGCAAGGAAATAATCACAAAGGAAAAAAAAGGAACAGACAGACTGCGTTACAGGCATTTTATGCTGTCTGCTTCTATTTTGGAGCAAATGTGCATCATAGGTAGAAGTATCCAAAAAGGGGAGCGATGTACACAATACATAATTTCAATTTCATTCTCATTTTCTTTTGATGAGGAAAAATGGAACACAGACCAATAAGCTCAGCTTATCAAATTATTATCTTTTCTGTTCTATTTCTCAGAGTTCAATATATAGAAAATAAGCACAAGATTTTTCTTCCTAAAATTATGTATTTCTGGAACCATCTAAAAATACATGGTTGCAGAAGATGTATAGGAGACTTGTCTGCAAGCAGTTTAAAGGATGACCTCCTTTCATATATCTGCAGCTCAGAAGCTCTCCTACATATCTAGCAACTGATTTAGCAAACTTTCTGCCTGTAATTTCTACTAGGAAAACTTTCCAGTTTCTGATTGCAACACCTGATTTATTGATTTCAGTACTTGTGTAAGCTTTTATTAAGGTTAATACTGTAGGTAAATATATTTTTTAAATCAATTTAATGTCTGACCAAATGTTCACTTTTGCTATTAGTTTTCTACATGCTTTAATTGTAAGAAAGTACAATAATTGTCTTGCATTTATAGAAATACTGTGTTTCTTGCTGTTGTACCCCATGAAGTAGCTTACTAAAATTGAGAGTTGGACATTAGCTAGACATGACATGAGGCTATAAATGGTAGATCACAAAAGCCAGCAGATCGTTTCCTGATTCATCCTTGATTAAAGGGGAAGTAGAACAAAATAGCTGTCACCAAATACTAGTTCTGCACAGCCTCCCCATGTGGACAGGTTGCATTTGCATCCTAGCTTGTTCCAGAATAGATTCCCCCTGCAGATGAGTCCTTAGCTCATTTGACAGGAATGATGTTTCGTAAATGTATGTATGCATATCTTAATTAAGGTTACACTTAGCTGAAGCTGACAGGAATGCCAGGCTCTTTAGATTCCCAGAAATACTCTAAGCCTGACAGATAGGCAGCTGGCATTGGTTAAGTGTACTTGGGTAATTTTTCACAAAAGATGAGTCATTCCTCTTCCTATATGAGTTAGTAGCACTCCCATAATCTGTACCCAGATTTTCCCTTCCTCTGTGAGATGCTTTTTTTTTTTTCTTCCTCTCACAGTTCAGGGAGAGCTGTGTATTTTACTGCATTAAAAGTGCTTTTAAATGCAAGGCTGTATCATAATTTTAAGGTAAAGATGCCATTTTATCTAACAAGTATTTCCTGTCAAATGAGTATTTAGGAAATCTCTCTAACGGCTTGAGTGTTGTCATGGACATATATTGAGAGGCAAATGTTTCTCTTGGAAGAAATATAGCAATCATTTTGGAGGCAGAAACATAACATCTATCAGAGTATAATCAAATCATAAAAAATAAAAAGGGAAAGAAGATTTGTTCTGGTCCTTTTGGGTGCTTCATTTAAGTTAGATCTAGCCATACCTTTAAGTAACTGATGCTGCCATTGTGCAGAGCTATGCATAGTTCCTTTGGTTTAGTAAGTAATGATATGGTTTTAAATATAGAATTGGTATTTTGATAAAAGCCCTGGTGTGGAAGCAATTTTATGGGAAAGATATACTTTAAATATGTGTAGTTATCATCACAGATAAGATTTACATGAACGTGTCTATAAAATAAACACATTGCAGCTATAACAATATAGTGTGTTTGTATTCTAAATCCAGTCTTCCTGGAGCTGGGTCAACTGGTCATTCGGGTCAGTCTGTACTACAAAGTTTTTAATAGTTGATTGCCATTGATTTTCTTTAATCTTTAATTCATATCAATTCTTTTCTTTGCATTCGTTGCCAATAAAAGTCTTTTGTATAAAAGACCCTTGAAGAGTGGGCCAACAAGCACTGGTTGCAAATTAAGGAATTTTGTAAAGGTTCAGTTGCTTCAGTACAAAGTACAGTTCAGTGTTGACTAGTCCATTTTCCTGTACAGTTCCAGTTTGAATTTGCCTAACTTAGAAGTGGAGCATGGCCTGCGTAGCCTAAAAAAAATCAGTCTGAATGACATGTGTGCATTCTACAAGTGTAGCAAGATGAGACAAAAATCAGAAAGCCAAACAGAACAAAAACAAATAAGGTATATGGACATAGAAGACAGTCATTAATTCATTTTGGGCAGCACAAAGAAGCAGCTATTTAATGAAAAGAAAAATATAGCTCTGAAACAGCTTTTTGAATAGTTGAATTGCCTGATTGGTTTTAAGGTGGAACCAGATGCCTTTATGTGTAGGACTAGCTGGTGCCACAGTCTGAGGTAACAGCTAAGTGAATTTGCTCAGAAACCTCATTCCAGAATTGTTAGAAAAATGATAGTTTATTGCTTTCTTCAATTTCAAATCTGTCCCTGAACTTTAAGCCTGTTTCATTGGTCTGTTTGGTAGTGCATGAAGTGCTTTGCTGGTTACAGATGCCAACTTGTAAATACACTGGTTAATTTGAAAACATAGTCATTCAATCCTTGCCAATTCACAAAGCCACTCTTAATCATTATTAGAAAAGTGAGATTCTCTGTTTTCCATGGCTTGGAGCTTTTTAGTGTTAAGACTTGTGAGCAACTAGAATTAGATTTCTGTCTTCCAGCATCTAATATTATTTTGTGGCTCAGGTCCAGGTTCATCTGGAAAAGATGTAGTACTTGGACTAGTGCAATTTTAAGTTTTTTCTGGGACATGTTGTCAGTTCATGCCTTTAATATTTATTGGACTCAAAACAAAAAAGCTGCTCTGAAGATGAACTGCGACTGCTTTATGCCCAGCAGAAGCTGCCACGGTCCTGTGACAGAGCAGAGATGTTTGGGTCTGCATGAAAGTGTAAGGAAAACACCTTGTCTTTGTTTCTACTATATTCAAGAAGCAGGAATTTCTTTGTGGTTTTTTTTGTGAATGAGCAGTATGACAGCAAAGAACTCCTTAGCCTGTAATTTTTTCCACTAAATGAAAGCTGAATTTTGATTGACTGGACAGACTGGGCAACAGTAGTGCTGAAAGTAAGAGAGGTGCCAAGAAGGAAACTTGTAAGGTGGGATTTTCAGTAAACCAGAATAGGACTGATATAGAAGCAGTGAGAAGTGACCAAAGATATCAAAATAAGTCCAAAAAAATAGACATAGGAGCTGGAGAACTTACAGAATGAATTAAGATAACATTTGGATGTCTCCCAAGATGGACTGGGAGATGACTTGTCATAGGAGATAAAACCCTTGCTGGAGACGCAGTTAAGTGTCAGACTAAACGCAGAAGTCAAATTGCAGAGCAAGACAAATTGATGAGGTGCTCACTGACCTCACTGTCATGATCCAGAAAGTTTTCCAGGAAATAGAGGAGACATGGAAACTATTGGCCAACTTAGAAATTGCTGAGATAAGCTGCAGAGAGTAGTGAAGGAACTAAATAATCAACTCACAAGGAAAGTAAAAGGATTTCAGGCCCTAATGAGAATTAACTTTCTCGGTGAGATTTAGAAATATCCAAGGGACTTCAGTAAGAAAGAATATTTGGCTTCCTACTCCTATTTTATGCCCTATTTATAATCTCTGTAAGGCAAAGCGAAGAAATTGGATTACCTCAGTGTAATGATATTATCTTTGAGGAAAAAACTCTTTGATTATTTGACTCCAATAGTAAAAGAGGGAGTTGAATAGACAGCTCAAGTGACCCACCTCTGAGGACGCTGCAGAATTTACCTGCAACAAAAGAAATCTCATCATTCAAACCTTAGATAAATCTGTAACATGCACCTCAGAACTTGCCATCCATCTCAGCTGGCCAGGGGATACTTGAGCACTAGAAAGAAAGGGAAAAAGAAATTTCATTTGAACTGTTGAAGGTATGAGATGATTTGTTCCTTACGTAGCAAAAGCCCTTGAGGTGTTCTAGAGTAGATTGGTAGTGGGCCAATTTCTTGTTCTTTGGAATTTGAAGCTGAGGATGAAAAGCTCTGGCAGAAAAGAAAACAACTGCTAGTGAGAATACTAAGGAGGCTGCCTTGCCTGCATGAATACTGATGCGGCCTTGCTTGAGTGAGTTGGGCAATCAGCATTTTTTAATACTTATAGTAATCTATAAAGTGGTTGGAAATTTACCCAGAAGGAATCCAAAATGTTCAAACCGTATTTGAGTTTCTGTGGGCTAAATTCTCCCTTACGCTTGGAGTTCAGAATGACAAACATTTAACTCTAAACGCCACCCCTCCCTCAAGCCAGTAGGAGATGAAGCGGTCTCCGAGGAGACCATGGTGTTAGGTTGCATGAGGAGGCACTGAGAGCTTGGATCAATCCTGGTGACTCAGAGAAGGAAGGAGCAGCGAGGAGGAGGAGGCTGGAAGGTGTTGCAGGATCTGAGCCCCCTCTCTTCACTGTGTTTAAGGTCAAAGCTGAAATTGCCTTTTGGCACTTGACACCATGCAACAGCTAAAGCTGCCTTCACAGGGTCTGTTTGAAGACCATTACCACATATAGTTTACATAGCCAAAAATATGCCTGTAAGGTGGCTTTGAGACCTAGCTAGCAGTAACATTCAGTGATTTGGGAAGCCATATATGTATTTTATCAGTAGCATTTCAGCTTTCCAGAGGTTTTGTAAAATGACAAAATGAGTCAGTGCAGTACTTAAAGACTAAAGCAGTTAGCAAAATATAGACTAGAATTGCTAGGCAGAGGAGGAAGCTACATTAGAGGGGAGTAGGCACTGGGAAGCAGCTGTGGGCTCCTCTCAAGATAACACACGGACTAGCTGTCCTTTCTAAAAGATAAATGGAAAAGACAGTCAAGCTACTTGACTGAATAAACTAAAAACTCCAAAGTGTCTGCCCAGGGTACTGTGCCATGAATGCATGTGTAGGAGGAAATGGTGCTTCGTGTTAACTTGAGAAGAAGACAACAGCCTCCCAGACAGACTGCTTGCAGCTGTGGTTGCCTATGGGTAGGTCAGGCATGAAAGGTAAAAGCAGAGGGAGTAAAAGCTAAGCAGTCTGAGCATGAATTGCTCAGATGTTCCAAGTAAATGTGTCCCCTCCTTTCTACCCAATCTTTAATGTGACTATATGGTTGAATTTTAAAAGTCTTTGCATTTTCTTGATTTCTTTCTCATATAATGAAGTAGAAATAATTTGGCTATGTTTGAGGAAATGGCTGTAGGGTTCCACACATATTATTAAAACTAAGTAAATGAAAGCAAATCTTAAGCTGTAGGTATAATTTAAGGTTGAAATAAAAATAACAACCAAACAAAAAAAAAAGGAGAATCCAGAAAAGCTTTTGCATTATTAACTTAGCCACCCTGCAAAATAGATAATTTTTGTAGAACACACTAACAATACAGAAAATATTTATGAAAGGTTGTTTTCATTTCAGAGTAAATATTTCAGAGTAAATATTACCAAGTATAACAACAGAAATGTGCAATGTTGCTTTGTCCTTTGGGAAGAAATGGTACCCCTGGAAAGTGCTTACCAGTCATTCCTTTGAGGTTGATATGACATTTGAATTGTCTGTGCATCAATGTGTTCAAAAGAAACTCACCCAAGTCCACCTTCCTTGAGCAACCTACAGGAAGGTACGTCAGAGATTTGAAATTCTATGTGTGTCACTGCTGTGTCTTTACCTTTGCCTCCTTGAAGAGTTTATGGCCCAGAGAGAAAATGAGAAGTGAAAAGGAAGATCTAATACACTTAAATATATTTTTATATATTTAGAAAAGTATAGTATTTGGCAAGTGTAATGCTGTATTCACTGTGCACTCATTTTATTTCTTTATTTGTTAATCTTAAAATGTGTTTTGGTTCACACGGAACTGAACTAAACTGAATGACAAAGGAGAATTTGTAATTTGTTTATCTTCCAGAGGAAAGGGAGGGATAGACATGAGGCTGTGTAGGGCAACACCTGGGAACTCGGAGGAAGAGCATCAACCATTTACTGTCCTGCTGGATTCACCCCAGTGCTATTCCACTTCTTGGCCAGCTCTAAGAGAGGTTCTTTTATCACCGTGATAAAGATCATGACAATATCTCAGCACGCAGCTGTCAGTGGGATTGCATCGAATGCTTTTAGTGTCCCAAGCTCTTGTCTGCAGTGAACAGGCAAGTTGCACTGTGTTGGCTCAGTCATTCTTTTCTGTTATTTTTCCCTAAAAATGTATGAAGTGATTTTTAGTATAACTTTTACATGCAGTCAAGGACTGTAATTACAAGAATCATATTACACAATTTCAAGGGGGAATGGCAAGCGCAGCATTTACAAATGAGGAAGGAGACGGACATACCTATAGAAGGAGTTTTAAAGTGCAGTTTGCATACATAAAAAAAAAAGGGGGGGTGAGGGGGGCAGGGAATGCTTGCTCTGGACGCCTAGTAGTGCCTGGCGTTTAAAATGCCTGCATTGCTTGCCTCTGAGCTCACAATACAGCTGGCATGGTATCAAATATCCCAAAGGATATTAGCAGTGGAATTTTAGTAAAAGCCTCTCTGTTTAATAGTCAATGCTATTTTGAAACAGAAACTTCTCCAACACTAAGCGGAGGGGAAGAACAAAACCCCGTTTGTAAAAATCTTCCTTATTTCAGTATGCATGTGTCTTTGCAGAGCAAAGAAGAAATAGTAGGTTTGGTATCAGACAGAGAGATTTCACCTCTTTCACCTCACTACTACAATTAGTTTTCCAGGTTTGTGGTCTGAGTTTTCGATTTTTGGTCTCCCTTTCTTAATCATTTTGCTTTTAGCTTTTGGCTCTCCCCTTTCTCTTCATGCCTGAAATGAAAACCCAACGTGTAAAAGCTTTGAGAAGTATATATCCACCAAGGCTTTTCACCTTTCACCTTCACCTGGCTGCTGCTGGGAGTGCAGTTCTACGCGGTACCTGTACATTTCCACCTATGGAAACCTTGGGGTTACCATAGAAACTGGCCACAGGCTGCATAAAGGCACCAGCGAGGCAAGTAGGATTTTTAGCTCCTAAAATAGAATAATAAATGTAAGGCTGAGAGCAAATCTTGCTCTAATTGTCTAGGACACACAGCCAACGAAGTATGAATTCTAGCAGAGCTGTAGACTGGTATTCAACTGTTCATACTTATTCAAGGAAATGCAGATATTTCTCCTGCCCAGCAGGTCTTTTCATGCTGCCACCACAGGTCACTGCACTTCCAAACTGACCCGTGACTGGACCAGCAGTTGGTGAAGCTCATAAAGCTCTTGTGGTGGAAGCCCCCTTAGAGTTGCAACAGCTGCACACTGAAAGCTGTAGGATGTTTGCTCTCACTTCGGGAGAGGACATTTTTGTTCTCCTTTGCATCTGCACTGGCTTGCACAACAAGCTTGCTTGCTTGTTTCACTCCTGAGACAAAATCTAAGTTTTTCTTTGGAAAATGGTGATAGCATTTTTTTTTTCCCTGCAGCTTCAGTGTTTGGGTTAATGTTTGCGCCTGCATAATGACAAAGTCAAACACAAGAATTATGCTCCAACAGCATTTTCTACAGGTGATGGGAATGATGAGAGGAAGATGTTGGCCTGCAGATGGTGAAGGTTGCACCAGTTCAGCTGAGTGTGGGTGGGATTTTGGATGGGAATGAAGTGGCACCACCACGTGGCCAAGATGCTGAGGATTTGGAAGCTGAATTCCTCTTTCTTTTCTCATCTCCTGCCTTGTTCTCACATTGCAATTTCTTTAGTGGTAAGATGCTACTAGGAAAAGGCCCATCCTGCTGGATTTGGTAAGCATCAATATTTAACAGAAAAGAGATTTAGTTATGTAGGACTTTGGTGATGTTTGTTTAGGATAAAAGTTAATGAACAAAATGATCCATGAACTTCACTGTTTTCTTGATGAAAGGTAGTGAAAGGCTGTGATCAAAGGCTCACACGTGAGACACAGAAAGCAGTCCTAATTATTTTTCTGGGAATATTTACACGTTCTTGCTGCAGGTGGACATGAGCAAGCTCTACCTGCTCTCTAAGCCAATGAGAAGTTATGCCACTGCAGTGCCATGCTCCCTAGCAGGAGCTTATACATTGAAATTTCAGTAGGATTTATTAGTTCACGACCGGTGTGATGTTACTGCAACCACATGGCTTTGGCCAGTGCATGATATGAGCAGAACTGATTTGTCTTAGACTCTGTGATGTTGTTTTTTTTTTTTTTTCTTTCTTTTTTTTTCCTCGGTCGAGCAGCTGTTCAGGAGCAACTGGAGTAGGACACTGTTCCCTTAGTTCCCATGAGCTGCTCAACAGTTGTTAAAGGGAAGTCAAAGGAAGCCAAGCCCTATAACCTGCTTTTCTGGATTTCATTTGAATCACGGGCACTTCCGTATCCAGTTACTAGGCTTTTGCAACTGTTGATGCTATATCCTGGTCGCCTTTATAGTGATGTAAACTTGGAATTATACATCAATTTAACAACATTTGCTTTTCATCTAAAAGTGTTGTAAATGAGATGAAGCTTTTCAACATTATTTTATTTGTGTAGTCTCCATGGTATAATTCAGTGGATCTTACTCAAATTTCTTGTGCCTAGTAAAACTCATCAGTAGTTGCATTTGCCAAGATAGTTTTATTTTTTTTCAGAATCATGTTTTTAAACATAATTCAAGAAGATTTATTACCCTTTTTGCATTTTGTCTGATTTGTAAGATTGTGGAATTCAGCTTGAAAAAGGAGTTTCTTAACTGCCAAGTGGAAAAATACCTTCAGTTTATTAACAAAGGAAAATATGTTAAAAATATAGACAGCTGAGATCAGTCTGGAGTCATATTTATATTGGCTCTATGTGTTCACTCATCCAGTTCCTAAAGAAAACAACAGCCAGAATATACTAAATGCAGCTAGCTGTGCTGTTCACTTATGCCATTTAAGTGGTTTTATTTTCTGAGAAGTGTGTTCTTGTGTCCTAGATATAATTAAACATATTTTTGTTTGCTAAATATAACTTCAGATCCAGTATTTTTTATCAGACATTTCATGGTTCATAAGGGAAGCTCGGTTTCTCATTTCTAGTGATGGTAGTGTGATGAGAGGACATCAAAAAGCCTGGTGATTCTTCCATTTGTATGCGTGGTTGAATATAAAGGTATCTAAAAGAATCTAAGAATTACTAGGAATATATCCATAGTTCACAGCATTCATTGTTCTGCTCCTTGCAATAGCTAATGGATCTGCTTCCAAAGGACCATGCTCACCAAAGTAACATTTGATAGGAGATGGATACACTTTAGTGAATCCAGTTTTTAATTGACTCCTGTCAAGAGACAGGTAGATAAACGCATATATGCTTGGCATTTAGCATGAAGAGAACTTAAGAGTTCCAGAGCATTTTATTTGTGATTTTTAAAAAACAAACAAACAAAAAACAAACCTTGGAGAGAAGAATATGTGATGTGTTTAAGTGATGTGAAATCTTGGACCTTGTTGTGAATCACAGTTGTAATATAATACGCTTATTTATAATATCCTCTTTCCTGAAAAAGAGAGTTCACTTCTTTGGCTTTTCTACACTGTTTAGAAAACTTCATACTCCATTTTACCAAGTGATGCAACATGCTACCTTTTTCAGCCCACAGCATAGCTCGGATATTGTACAATTGTTTCTAGCATCTTGTGGCAATACGAAGTGCAACTCTGGGACCATTTTTATCAACGGACTTTGTTTATCTTTAACTGGAAAAGTTATTCTGGTGATAACTGTTTTCTTTCTATATCTGCAGAACTATATCACATATGCACTGTACTGGGAACGTGAGATTTTAATTCTGAAACTAGATTTCTAGTTGCTACTGAAATAGATATAAATAGGAAATATGCAAAAAGAACTAGAGGACAGTGTTGAATAGGGGGTTGTGGTGGTTTTTATGCTGAAATTGCCTCAGATCAGTACCGCCTTCTTCCCAGACAAACACAATATGTGCCATTTGTATGTGTAATGATCCCGTCGGTAACTGCATCACAACTTGCTGCTTGCCTAGTAATCTGCAAGTAGGAAAATGGAATGAATCAACAGATCTCACAGCAGTTTGGAAGATGATAATGCAAGCAGACTGAGCTTCCAGCCACAAAAAGAATTCTGGTGGAAAACTGTGGTTAGATATTCACATGACAGTCTTGAAAAATGAAATATGCCAAATTTGCGGCAGGATGTAGAAGGCAAAGCTAGGGTAAGGAGAATCATCTCTTGGGAATATTCCCAACAGAAAGACATCTGGTCTAGGATTAGAAAGCTGGACTATTTCATCTGAATCATTTTAAAACATTTGTAATTTATCCTCTTGGTGATCTTCAGCTTCCTTTATTGCTTCTTTTATGAAAGAGTCTATTTTTCCTCTAAGGGTCTCCGACATTGTGTGCGTTTCTTTTTCTTTTCTTCTTTTGTAGGTTGCACAGCTACATTGCCTTTAGTGAGCATCTTTGCTGCCCATCTAGTGTAATTCATAATGTAGGCAGATTTCAGAATCTAAATCATTACTGATGGGTCTAGAGAATGTACATAAATCAGGAATAGTAGAGCATTATCAAAGCACTGCTTCATGTCTTTTGGTCACATAATTTCTTTGTGTTCTAAATATATGTTTATATATTAAAGGCTTTGTTTTTTACTATGTACTTATAATTGGGTCTCCTGACATAATTCTTTCATTTCTGTAAGTTTCATAAAATATTCTTTATTAGAGAGATTTCCTTCAATGTCTAATGGCTCTGATTCTTATTGCATTTTAAGACTGAGACTTCTGGCTTAATCCACCCACCCTTTTAGTCTAATGCTTCAGCAGACTGCTGCTCTGTTAATTCATGTTATATGGGAGTCCCCTGGATTTTCTTTAGAGATGCAAAATGCTTCTATTGCTGCTAGCTTGCTTTCCTTACAAGATTTCATATTACAGTGTTTTCTCTCTAACCTCAGATGGGACTACTTGGCTACATGCAATTCAAATAGGGATGATAAGGGAACAAAAAAGGAGGAGCAGAGGTTTGCAGTTTTTCTTCTGCAAACTCTGCTCCAGGACTGATTAGAACCTCTGTAGACCAAGTACATCATGGGCACAGCACCAGCTGGGCTGTTGTCAGGCCTGATTTCACCTCCCTGTCCTGAATTCATATGACTAATATGCTGCCTGCACAAGAACAGTATCATTTATGAAGGATTTCATTCCTGTTTTGACTTGCATCAGCTTTTAAAATGCATTTCTTTATCTTTTTTGGTATATAGCTCTGAAATATATGTTGACACAGCATGATTTTTTCATGTGAGTAGATTGCAAAGCTGTTCTTTATGGATACGTTTAACTTCTGAGCTGTGGTAGGTTGGCACTGTTATTTTTCAGTATTTTTGGGTGTGAGTACTGATGGAGCAAGCTTTCTGCTGCATCATGTTTGCAATGGTGAAATAGGCAGTCTCAGTACTGCGTTTCATGGGAGAAAATAGGGGAAACGCGCCATCTACAGTTACCACCTCGGGTGTGTATTTTAACTTTTTTTTTTTTTTTTTCCCCTACAAAACACGTGCTGAAAACCGTGTAAAGAAGCTCTGTAACGAAGCAGGAGAGTAAAATTTTAAACCTTGCTTATGTCACCACTTTTCATACGGAAATGAGTCTGTTTCACCCCCTTAAGCACCTTCCTAGAAAGGAGGAGGCATTTTTACAGGGGAGACTTGGAAACCTTAATGGCTCCTTAGCACATACAAGGCCAAGGACAAGCCTAGGTTGAGGGGAGGGTGGCTGGGGCTGAGTTGCCTGTCTGGAGCAGGCAACTTCTTCCTTTACTTTTTATTTTTAATTTTATTTTTTAAGCTGGGAATTACCTGGGCTATCCTCTCTGGCCCTTCCCCCTCCTACAACCAGCAGCAATTACTGAAGATACAAGCTCAGACGATACGGATTAAAACGACCATTCCAGGAAGCCTCGGGCCGTGGCTTTCTGCGTTATTACCAAGGCAGCTGCCGCGGCCGTTGGGGCGGGGCGCGGCCGTTGGGGCGGGGCGCGGCCGTTGGGGCGGGGCGCGGCCGTTGGGGCGGGGCGCGGGCTGCGGGCGGGAACGCCTGAGGCGGGAGCGGAGCTGCCTCTGCCCGAGCTGCGGGTCGGCCCTTATTTCTTTTTTTTTTTT
>VWPW01028056.1:180053-282093 GCA_013389825.1 Crypturellus undulatus
GTTGGGGCGGGGCCGCGCACGGCGTCCGTGGCAACGGGCGCTGTCGGGGCCGGGAGGGCTGGGCTATGTTCGAGGGCGCCGCGCGGGGGCTGAAGCCGCCCGGGGGCTGCACGGGGCCCCGCGTGGGGCCCGGCTCCTACCGCGTGGGGCTGGAGTGGCGGAGCAGGGCAGGTAAGGGCGGGCGCTCCCTGCTTGCGTTCGTTTAATCTCTGAGTAGAATAGGCCGTAACTTAAAGGCAGGCGCGTGGAAGAGAAGTCCTGATGCCTGAGCTGAGAGGGAAACTGGTTCCGCCCCGAACAGCAGCCTGACTGTGAAAGGAGATGGGGAATTTTTAAGTGCTGTGCAGATCTTTCTATCAAACAAGAGAGTATGGAGCAAGTCAATAAAACTTTCCCTTCCTCCCCTCGACCCTGCAATAAACAAATAACCGCCCCCCCCCCCGCAAACGAATTAATGAAGGGGGTATAGAGTGTGTATTGGAATGCCAAAATCCTACATCCATAGATGTGTATTCCCGTGTAAGCTCTGAAGAGTTCCCCTGTGCATCCTGTTACCAGAAAGCATCATGTTCAAAAGAAAGGGGGAGGAAGGACAGGGAGAAAAAGAAGAAAAAGGATGAGGAGAGGAAGGGGGGAAAGAAAAAAAAAAAAAAAAAAAAAAAAGCAAAGGAAATCTTTCTAACTCTTTTTTTTTTTTTTTTTAATGATTGGAATCTTCTGTGACAGCAGAAGAAATCAGAGTGAAGACAATTTGTCTTTTAGACCCAAACTTTGAACTTATCTGTGCTATGTGGAGGGGGTGGTGGATGAGATTTTTTTTGTTTGTTTGTGTTTTTTTTTGTTTTGTTTTGTTTTTTTTTTTACATTTGAGTGCATTTTAACTGCATTTTTTTTTCAGATGGCTATGCTCCATTTCTTTCTTTGACAAGACGAGACTTGACATTTATTACTCAAAGCAGAGATGACACTGTCCCAGGACCAGGATACTATGATATTTCCAGAACACAGGTGAGCTGTGAATATCAGTTGCATAAAAATAAAGTTTCAAACATTGCTACATAATGGTAATGATCAGCAGTACTATTAAAACAAAGTTGATTGGAAGTTGGTTAAAAATAGAGAAAAAATTAGGAAGATGTCATTTCTATGATTATTATTTAGTGTCATTTATCCTATCTTCCTTTGTAAGACACTTTTGATGTAGCCCCTAAAGATAAGTGCTTCCTGATATTTACATAATCCCACTTTTGCATTACTCATATTTCCTAAACCTTTTTTTTTTCCTTTTTTCTTTTATTTTATTCTGAGTTACAGATGATGCTATAGGTAAACATTTCTCTGTAGCCTAATGAGCTAATAAGATTCTTATATACTAAGATTCTTGTATTCAATTTGTTAAGTAGTTATCTCTAAAAGAAAAATGAATTTGATGTATGTTGAGAGCAAAGGTAGAGATCTTCCTGAATGGGCAATTTTTTACTGCTGCAGTTTTGTCTAAAATGCAAATATTCTCATTTTTCTTACTGTATTTGGGGATCAATATATGAACAAACACTTTTTTTGGTCTGCTTACATGTCTTTAACTAGTATTGTGTATACATAATTAGAAACATAACTAGACTTTACGAGTCTAGGATTGGGTTTGTCTGCTTAATCCACGTGAAAGATTTTGGCAGGCTTTATGGCTGAGGGGTGTGTGCCCCTGTTAGATTGTATAAACCAGCCCAATGCTGAGCTTGTTATGTAAGTTAAACATAGGAGTAAAACTGACATGCGTGAATGATTATAGAGTTTGGCGTGGTGTATCCTCTAGTTAGCAAAGTTGGAAAAAAACTCAAAGATAGGGTGAAAATTAAAAAAAAAAAGTGTTTATACTGTTTTGTTGATATTAAAAATCTAAGACACAGGAAAATGGAACTGGAATGCTTGATGTTAAAAAGATACTGATGTAAAAAGTATATCAGAAATGTGGTGGAAAGTTTACAACTACCAAGACTTTGTAATGCCTGTATACAACTTCTATAACGTAGACAGGCATTTAGTTCTTTTATTTTTTTTTTCTTTTTCTATTTTTTTTTCCTAAAACAAAACAAAAATCCTTCATAGTTGAATCATACGGGTAAGTTAATTGCATTAATTATTGTATTTAACTATTAAAAACTGAAATGAAATTCTATGCCTCCATAGCAAAAGTGTAGTGCACTAAGAAAGATCAAAAAGACTCCAATAGCAAAAAATAGAGTTATGGGGAAGATTTTGCTACTTTTCACTGTGTGTTTCAAGTAGAGGGCTCATCAGGTTGAGCAATGTGCCAAGAATGGCTTTTTAGATACAATGAATAACTATTGTGTACCCTGCTGAAAAGGCTTGCCATTTTTGACATTCTGTGCAGGACATTTTACTGACTAGTTAGGGTACAAGTAATCCTGAAGTAAGTAAGTTTAGCATCCTTGAAAGGACTTTTGGTGTTGTGGCTAGGGAATAGGAAGCTGGTATTAGGTGAAAAAGAAGTCTATATTGGACTTTAGTCTCGTGAAATCTGTGGAGAGAAGTAAGTTGTCCTCACTTCTTCATCTTTGTACCAAAAATGCTGATGTTGTAGTTCTGTTCTCTTTTGAATCCAGGAGTTTGATCTTCCTAATGCTTGCTTAAGTTCTTTCAGACAGCAAGGGTAGATTTTTGTTTGTTTTCTTTTTTGGATATCTCTCTGCTGGCAAATCTGATCGAATGTGTGGGGAAGTGTGCCTCGCTCCTGGAAGGTGAGCAGAAAAAAGCTGCCTGCATAGATGGCATTTCTTCTTATTACTCCTAAAAAAGAGCAATCTACAGAACTTGAAATGGAGTTAATTTTTAGATGTATAATGAAGTCTATATGTCAAGAAGAAGAAAGTGAATCCAACATTTTAAGTTTTAAGACAGAAGTTAAAATTTACAATTTGTTCATAGACTGATAGCAAAGCTTTCCTCTTAAGTATTATGTCAACAGTCACAAATTATTTAAAACGGTGCAGCTAGAAAGGGGATTAGAACTAAATCATAGGTTTACTTGATAAAGAAAAAGCCTTTAGTGAAGTTGCATAGTAAGTAATGTACTATTTTTACTTTTTTTTTTTTGCTGAATTCAATTTTGTACTGGAATGACGAAATGACAGTCATAGTACAGTGTGCCATGAAGTTTCTTTACTGCTTCTCCTCATTTATTATCTTCATGAATCTTCCTTCTGCTTAAATTACAATGAGAAAAGATTAAATGATATGATATGTTGATGTTAACAACGTAAATGTTAATGATGTGAATGTCAAGCAGTTTTTTATTTTTGTTGGCACTTGAATCTGAGCGTTGGTTACTCACTGGATGTTCTGGATCACCATTTTCTTCTATGGGCAGATAGTGGTGAGAAGAATATGCTACAGAGTGACAGCAGGACAGCATCTTTTCTTTCCATTTCAATTCAGAAGGTCATATTATGTACTTCCACTAATTTAGTGTTGTACACCATTGTTTTCTATTACATTTGCCATAATACTGAGTAAATAATGGATTGCATTATCATCTGAGATAATAATTAAAAAAATTAAAAAGGCAATCCATATTGCCATAGGCAACATTTAACTATTAAAATTACTTTCATTACATTTCAGGAAATGTGTTTTCCAGGGTTGACAATCACAATAGTGGCACTAATGATTAAGTTTTTTGAATTCCCCCAAAGCTTTTATTCCAGTTTGTGTCTTAGGTTCTATTCAAAGTAAGTACTCAAGTACTTCACCCCTGTTTTCTAATTAATTTTCTTGGTTGATAATTACTTTTTTTTTGATGTCTAATTTGCCACAGGCTATATCCATTGGTTTGAGCATTAATATAGGAATTATATTCCATATTTATATATGGAATATGTAAAACCATGTAAATTCTCCAGAAGTTATCAAAAGAGATTAATGCTTAGCTTCTTAGTTTTTAATGGAGCAACAAGAATCTATCAGTTCTTGTTTGATATACTTGAAGTTTTTATATTTTGCTCAATTAAAACTAAAATGTTTAGGTCGATAAAATATTTGAACAATCGACAGGACATCTTTTATTCTCTGATTGTGTGTCTGTGCATGTTTGGAAACTACTGTTCTGAGGGCTTGATCAATGATAAGGTCTTTACTCATATACTTCAAAACTTTTTTTTGTGTGTAATTTTTTAAAAACTCTTTTAACCATTGTTTTATTTTGTTGGAAATATCTGGGATACCTTAGCAGAATTTTAGAAACAGTAATGTATTGGAGGATGCACAAGAATTCTCAGGTTATCTGTGGTGACTTATTCCAACTGTAATATAATATAACAACTTTGAGAAAGATAATTTCGTACGGTGATTTAATATAAATTTAAATGTCCTGGGATTTTACTTATTTTTTTATAGCTGTGTCTAGGTTATCAGGTTCATAGTTGATCTTTGTTATTTATTTATTTTTTTTTTAAATATATTTTAGGACACTATAAAAGGTGGCAATAGTCTGCAAAATAAAGAGAAACGCTTTAAAGAGATCAGCACAGTTACTCCAGGCCCTGGCAGCTACAACCATGCTCCTACAATGGAGCTGGCTACAAACAGCAAAAAGCATCAAGATCCTCAAGAGCAGACTCAGCTGGTATGCTAATTGTTAAAGTCCTTTAAAATCTTCTTTTTTAATTAAATGATCACAAGTCTACAATATTGTATTTAATAGTTTTATTTACAAACATTAAGAATAACTAAGCTCAGACATGCCATGTGCAAAAATGATTGAACATTTGCACATTTATGCTTATGTTCACGATATGAAAAACCTGCTTTTACCATGTTTTTGAAGTTATTGAATTGTATTTTGCTTTACAAGTCATCTGTAACCTAACATATCTGAAGAAAAAGAAAAATCTAATCATTAACATTAATCTATTTAAAAAAAAAACAAAAACCAAAAACACCAAAAAAACCCACAAATGAGCTTGTTAGAGAAGCAGATTTGTGAAATTTAATTTGCAGGAGCTATGGAAGGTGCTAAATAGAAGTAGATGAGTGTTTTCATGTTACTAAATGGTAGGTAGGGCCTTCTAGTGATTATAAACACCTAAGGCTACAAACATGTCAAACATTCTTGAGGGTGATGGGGAAGCTGGAGGTAAACACTGCATTTTTGGTGACTCGGGAGGAGTGTGATTAAGTCTGTTAACCATGGCCTCAAATAGTTTCACAATGTAATTGGCTTATGCTGCGTAATCTGTAACAATGCAACACAGATACCTTAAATCAGTGTTATTTGTCTGCAGACATGATCTAATCAAGTTCACTGTTGTGGGATTAGCTGTTGGTTCTATAGCATTTTGAGATCTTAAACCTCATACCATAAAGTGAAAAATAAGTGTTTTGTATAATATAGGGTTTTTGTTTGCTTTGGGGATACTCCATTTTATTCACTGTTTGTTAACTTACTGTTAACCTACTTAAAGAGTATATATAATGTGGGTGAATGTGTGCATTTTTTTTTCTTTTTTTTTTTTTTTCCCCAGAGAGCTGCAGATTTTTTAAAAATCTGCAGAAAGGTGGATATTCCCTCTATTCCTTCTCCATGTCAGGCTTTTGGATATGAGGAAGCTGAGGATGGCACTCTAAAAAAACAAGACCCACCTCAGAGAGATCTGACATTAGGCCCAGCTTATTATCATCCACTATTTGTAAGTAGCTTTTGATGACTATTATATTACTGAAGTCTATTTTTTGAAGTTGTCCTGTTAGGTTTTCCGCCTGAATTAAGAACTGGTATCACTATATTCCTGGCTATAAAGAGGGATGCTTTGAAAGATATGGGTATAAGTTTAATGGTCTTGAGTAGTACCTGCTTTTCTACTTATTTTGGCTAAAATACTAAGAGAAGATTTGTAGCTTGGAAAGAGAGCTGCTTCTGCTTTTTCAGCTTGCACAGAAAGAGAACGGAATAGCACATAATAATTCATCAAGCAGTACTGAAGAAGCTTAGTGGATAGAGGTTGAACTGAACTGAAATTTCTAAACTGGATAAATCCTTTCTGTGGTGACTAGCTAATTTGTGAAAGATTTTAAACTTTCTGTTAAATAAGTTCTGTTCTCTGTTCTCTGTTTCTTACAGAAAATAATATTTTCTGTAAGTAGCAAGACTTTACATTTTATATACTGATTATATTTACATTTTATATACTGATTATAAATGTTATCTCCTCATAATTCTCTCCATTTTCGTTTCTGATTAAAATGGTATCACTGAACATGAGGATACGAATATATTCATGTTGTGTTTTAAAGATACTTGGACTTTGTATAACTTGTATAGCAATATGGTTTGCAAGTCTAGATAAATCTGCTGCAAAAAATACTAATTTTAAATTGTAGCGATTACCACTTTTTACTCTGAAGACTTTTTGTTCTAGTTGAACTTACATTGCTAATTCAAAGTATTAATTCAAAGCTTTTTAAATCTTTTAATTTTCAGTCAGTTATATCACTTTTAGAACAGTAATGATATCCAGTCAGTAAGATGCTCTTGTATTTTTTACATGTTAGCAGTTCTACTTCAAATCCATTTGGAGACATTTTATTTCAGAATACAATATAATGTAAGGCATGCATTATATTTTATCTTTTTTTTCTTTTCTGCTTGTGAGATCTAAATTTTGAGCAAGTTGTGAT
The DNA here is from genome assembly GCA_013389825.1 of Crypturellus undulatus. Taxonomy (NCBI): domain Eukaryota; kingdom Metazoa; phylum Chordata; class Aves; order Tinamiformes; family Tinamidae; genus Crypturellus; species Crypturellus undulatus. The sequence goes on from VWPW01028056.1 coordinate 186,747, forward strand.
TAACTGGGCTTTTAAATATTCTTGTTGTATCTTCCCAAAGAAATTGCATATTAAAAAATCCATCTTCTATTTGAAAATTCTTCCTGGCTAACATTCATTGTCCTTATTACAGATGATTCTGATGAATTAGCATCAGATGTATCTATCTGTATCTATTTTTTTCTGAAATAAGGCACATCTGAGCAATACCGCTTGTGTAGTGCAAATTACAGTTCATAATCAAGTAAAGTAAAAAGACAAATAATTAATCACTTATTTTTGTTTATTATTTTTTCCCTTGGAATTATTTTCCTGAGACTTACATTAGGGGGCAGCAAAGTCATTTAACGGAACCAATCTGCAAACTTGCTTTTTTTTTTTTTTTTTTCTCATGCTCTGCCTGCGGTTTATGACATTTTTGTTTGGAATCACATCCTCTGTGGATATTGCTTTTGCAAAGCCCCTGTATAGTGCACTATGTTATTAAGCACTGGATGAGCAAATGAGAATAGGCCTTACACAGGTTCTTCATTTCAATAGCTGTTATGTAGTTATTCAAATGAAGTAAAGCAAGAGAGTAAGTGCTACACTGAAGAAGTTGATGATGACTGTCAATGTCAATGAGAAATAACAGTTCCTGATTTCTAGTCTTGGACTATTGCATGATAGCATTTTAGCTATCTTTATGTTTTATCTTGCAGGAAAGGAGTGCCAAAAGGTGAGGTAAAATGATAGAACGTGAAATAAGAAGTTTCCTCTTTTTTTTTTTTTAAATGTAACTTATTCAAACAATTTTGGAATTTTAGGTTTAAGAAATAGAATAAAAATATATATTTTTGTTGGAATTAAAAATGATTGTGTTAAAGAACGTTGACCATTTTCAACCACTAACCTTTAATCTAACCTTTTTAATATTCTGTTTCTCACTCTGATCATAGAATCATCGAATGCTTAAGGTTGGAAGGGACCTCTAGAGGTCATCTAGTCCAAACCCCCTGCACACGCAGGGCCACCTAGAGCATGTGGCACAGGACTGTGTCCAAGTGGATTTGGAAGATCTCCACAACCTCTCTGCGCAGCCTGTTCCAGTGCTCTGTCACCCTCACTGTCGGGATATTTTTCCTTAAGTTCCCATGGAACTTTTGGTGTTTCAGTTTCTGCCCGTTTCTGCTAGTTCTGCTGGTGGCCACCAGTGACAAGAGGCCAGCACCATCCTCCTCACTGCCTCTAGAGAGGCACCTCCTCCTCACTGCCTCTAGAGACGAGAGAAGGAGCTGGGAGAGAGGAAAACTTGCCCAGGGTAGAGGAAGATTGGGTAAGAGATTTCCTGAGGAACCTCAATACCCACAAATCCATGGGCCCTGATGGCATGCACCCGAGAGTGCTGCGGGAGCTGGCAGATGTCGTAGCCAAGCCACTCTCCATCATCTTCGAAAGATCCTGGAGAACGGGGGAGGTGCCGGAGGACTGGAAGAAGGCCAATGTCACGCCAGTCTTCAAAAAAGGCAAGAAGGAGGACCCGGGCAACTACAGGCCGGTCAGCCTCACCTCCGTACCTGGAAAAGTGATGGAACGGCTCATACTGGCCGTTGTCTCCAGGCACGTGGAGGACAAGAAGGTGCTCAGGACTAGTCAGCATGGATTCGCGAAAGGGAAATCATGCTTGACTAATCTGATAGCCTTCTATGATGGGATGACTGGCTGGATAGATGAGGGAAGAGCGGTGGATGTCATCTACCTTGACTTCACCAAGGCTTTTGACACCGTCCCTCACAACATCCTCCTGGACAAGCTCCGGAGGTGTGGGCTGGATGAGTGGTCGGTGAGGTGGATTGGCAACTGGCTAGATGGCAGAACTCAGAGGGTGGTGATCAGCGGTGCAGAGTCTAGTTGGAGGCCTGTGTTGAGCGGAGTGCCCCAGGGGTCAGTCCTCGGTCCAGTCCTGTTCAATTTATTCATCAACGACCTGGATGAAGGCACAGAGTGCTCCCTCAGCAAGTTTGCAGATGATACGAAGCTGGGAGGAGTAGCGGATACTCCAGAGGGCTGTGCTGCCATCCAGAGGGACCTGGACAGACTAGACAACTGGGCGGTCAAAAACCTCATGAAATTCAACAAGGCCAAGTGCACGGTCCTGCACCTGGGGAGAAATAACCCCAGACACCAGTACAGGCTGGGGACCGACCTGCTGGAGAGCAGCTCTGCTGAGAAGGACCTGGGCGTCATGGTGGACGACAGGTTGACCATGAGGCAGCAGTGTGCCCTCGTGGCCAAGAAGGCCAATGGGATCCTGGGGTGCATTAAGAGGAGCGTCTCCAGCAGGTCGAGGGAGGTGATCCTGCCCCTCTACTCAGCCCTGGTGAGGCCACATCTGGAGTACTGTGTCCAGTTCTGGGCCCCCCAGTACAAGAGGGATGTGGAGCTGCTGGAGAGAGTCCAGCGCAGGGCGACGAGGATGATCAGGGGCCTGGAACATCTGCCCTATGAGGAAAGGCTGAGGGAGCTGGGCCTGTTCAGCCTGGAGAAGAGAAGGCTGAGAGGGGATCTAATTAGTGTCTATAAGTACCTCAAGGGAGGCAGTGAGGAGGATGGGGCCGGCCTCTTTTCAGTAGTGGCCAGTGGCAGAACAAGAGGAAATGGCCACAAACTGAAACACCAAAAGTTCCACAGGAACTTAAGGAAAAATTTTTTGACAGTGAGGGTGACAGAGCACTGGAACAGGCTGCCCAGAGAGGTTGTGGAGTCTCCTTCTCTGGAGATCTTCAAGACCCGCTTGGATGCAGCCCTGTGCCACGTGCTCTAGGTGGCCCTGCGTGTGCAGGGGGGTTGGACTAGATGACCTCTAGAGGTCCCTTCCAACCTTAGGCATTCTATGATTCTATGATTCTATGATTCTATGATTCCCTTGAGGTACTTATATACTATGATCAGGTCTCCTCTCAGCCTTCCCTTCTCCAGGCTGAACAGACCCAGCTCCCTGAGCCTCTTCTCATAGGGCAGATGTTCCAGGCCCCTGATCATCCTAGTCGCCCTGCGCTGGACTCTCTCCCGCAGCTCCACATCCCTCTTGTACTGGGGGGCCCAGAACTGGACACAGGTCTCCAGATGTGGCCTCACCAGGGCTGAGTAGAGGGGCAGGATCCCCTCCCTCGACCTGCTGGAGATGCTCCTCTTAATGCATCCCAGGATCCCATTGGCCTTCTTGGCCACGAGGGCACCCTGCTGCCTCATGGTCAACCTGTCGTCCACCATGACGCCCAGGTTCTTCTCTGCAGAGCTGCTCTCCAGCAGGTTGGTCCCCAGCCTGTACTGATGTATGAATGCAAAAGAAATTAAGAACCCTTGGGTGAAAATTGTATGTAGATGGAAGTTGCTTTGTAAATGCTGACTGATAGTTGGTTTTAGCATAAAAGCTACTGAATGTTGGTGCAATGTTGCTAAACAAAAGTCTGTCAGAAGAACGGGCAATTTTTGTCAGATCTTGGGTACTGGGTATATCTCTTGGGTACTGGATATCTTGATCGTCAGTCACGTGTCTTGACCATGACAATTATAATGTTTAATGTGTGTGTGGGCAAGATTGGTATTTAAAGAGGATTGGCTGCTTCTGGAGTAATTATTCGGCATAGAAGGCAGGGCACTAAACCATAAATCTTCTCTAAGAACTTTAGAAGTTTATTTATCAATTATATCTACATCTCTATTTTCTTCAAAAAATAAGAATTTTAAGGACAAAGAGGAGCTTTGTTTCTGTCTGTGAATGGAAATAATGAACACTCTCTTGCCAAAAGATGGGCATCTTTCAAGAATGTAACTAGTAGTTTTTATTTCAGGAGCCATAACTTTAGCAAAGGATTTAATTGTCTCAATACTTTCTAAGTCAAGCCTCTGCTACAGGTCATTTTAGCATTCATTACCTTATCTCTAGTTACCATTTCTTCTTATGAATAGAATACAGATACACTACCGTACGGCCCTGTCTATGTTTTTTTTATATAGTTCTACCTGACTTCTGTGTGGGTGGTGTCTTTTTTTTTTTTCTCTTTTTTTTGCATCTCAGATTGCATTGACCTATCTTAGTCTGGTTTTAGACTTGAATATAGGATAGAAATAATACTAGTCACAGGTTGTGATCACACTTTTAAATTAGTTAAGGATTTTAAGTTTTGTTTAGTGCAGTCATTGGAGCCTCTTCATCCATAGTACTGCTATGTATCATAGTACTGCTTTTTTTCTTGATTTGCTTCTGATTCTGTTTTGAGTACAGATAATGATTCCTGAGTTCTGTCTTAACTTACTATGGCAATGAATTTTCAAAACATATTCTCACTGTCAAACAAAAGTAGGACTCAGTTTGGCAAAGCACTTTAAACATATGTAACTATTAATGTTCAACTTGGATTTGACTGCAGTAAGGCTGCTTCTGTATTTCAAGGTAAGCACAAACTGAGGAGCTACCACAGATTGATGCCCAAATGCAGTACTAAGGAAGAGCAGCAAATTTGCTTTATATTATGTTAGACAGACCCTCTGATACAGAGATTGGCAAAATCTTCATTTGAAAAGATTGCTATTTATAATGCAAATATTTTAGCTATTTAAACATATGCACCTGAAATATCACTGAATTATGTTTTTAAAAAAGACAGCTGTTTCTTTTCAGTTGCTCTAATAGTGAGTCTGAATATGTTTTGCTAGATTAACAGTTTCTTTAAAAATATGCATCAGGCTGGGACCTTCCTGCAGAATTTAGGGCTGTTTGCCCACCAAGTACAGGTTGGGGGGAGAGCTGGAGGAGGTGAAGAAATACAGTGGCTCAAAGCAAGAAAATAAAATTTTGGGAACAGAAAGCAGCATGAAGAGGTCTGGGCTGAGAGGAGCTCCTTTCATTTAAATGTCATAATCTCCTTATGATATAATTCTTAGAGAGTTTATACAACTTACTGTATAATTCTACAATTATACAATTGTTAATAGCTTGTACAAGGAAAGAACCCCCTGCCATATGCTTGAATGAGGTTGTGTTTTTAAAAGGTGTTTTATTTAAGAAAATGCTTTAAAAAAACATTGGCAGTTAGGGAAGTGGTTATGGGGAGTATATAAATATTGTGTGTATGTAATGCAGCTGCATAGATCTTTGGGCATCTGGATCTTGGGTTTAAGTTGAGCTATTTGGTCAATGCACATAAAGCTTCAGGTGATTTTTCAGAATGTGGAAGATGTATCCTTTCAAATCAGCATGTGTAATGAGCCTAAATCTGCTTTCTGGAGTTGGGTATTCAAACACAGAGTACTGCTGGAGCCTGACACTGATATATTAGCTAATGTGGGTAACGTGCTGGGAACTACCTGTGTGCTGTAACCCTGGAAGGCAGCCCATTAGTGCCTGAATCAATGCACTCGGGGACTTTTAATTCTTCACGGAATCTATTTCCATATTTAATTACGGGGAAGTCATAGAAAAAAGTTACAAAGCACCTTCTCCATCCATTTCCTTGTCAACGGGAGTGGTAATTAGTAATTCTTCTGGAAGTTATATTGCAGTGTTCACTTAAAATGATGCAGCTCCTTGCTGAGTTTGCTCCAATTAAGCCATATTTTATTTGCTAATGACTTAGGAAGTTGACAATGACCTTGAAGTTGGTATTGTCAACACTTCTTGGCATAAAGAGCTAGGTGATTTAGAGTTATTAAGACTGCATCAATTTATTCTTTAGTCTTTGTCAGTAATTTTAAAAAGCTTTTAAATTCCATTACAGATGGGGTACTTTACCTGAGTAATGTGTAGGTTAGTAAGTTAAGTAACAGTCAATTTTATTATTTTTATTGCAGTTCTTAAAGGAGTGTATGTATGAGTGTGCTTGTTTTATATATGTGTAAGACAATGCTGTTATCAAATTTGAAAAAGTGTACTGAACTGGCTCATGTTTAAAATTTTGTGCCTTTAATCACTATAAATGCAATTTATTGCTGTCACATTTCTGTTGACCCTAAACCACTCACAAATATATTTGTACGTATTTAGATATTAAATTTCAGTATTTTAGAAGTCATACTTTATCATGGTCTGGTGGAAAAGCATCAGTTTAACCAGAAACATGATTTGTTTTATATATATAAAACAATACTTGTTAGTATAATTGAACAGAATAAGTTGCTGATTCTTTATGAATACTTGGTAATTTAAGATGAATGAATGAATGAATAAAATTCTCCAATGTGGTCTATAACTGTTTATTACCTCATATTTATGTAACTGTTTATTACCTCATATTTATGTTTTAATAATAACATGGAACACCTATGCCATTAGATGTAATTGGAATTGAGCCAGTTGTATAACATTTTAGGCAATCAAAATTATCTTTAGGATAAATGATCGTGATAAGGAACTCTGTTTTGTCATTAAATGGATTTCTTCTCTCTCCCTTTTTTTTTTTTTAACTATCTTTCTCTTTCTGAAAACTGATGTTGCATGTCTTTTTAATCCAGAGACACTCTTCATACATAATTACACTACCAATTCATGCTTATTTGCTGATGGGAGTTATCATTAGTCCCTGTTTCCTCACATTTTTATATTAGATTGCACCTGATTGTACCTTTCAGAAAAGAAATCTCAGGAAATTTACGAAGAAGTAGATGCTAATACTTTGGAGAGGAAAAAAAAAAGACTTTATGCTAATTCTGATGCCCTTAATTTATATGAGATTTTACTGCTTTTGACTGTTATGCTGAAAATACTACTCACTGCATGACTGCATGGGAATCAAACCACCATCTTTCCTCAGTCAAATGTTGTAAGAGTCTAGTCCTTTTTATTTTGTACTCAAGAAATGAGATAATCTATAAAAATTAACTTTAATGGGGCCATCATAAGGTACATATACCATAACTGAGAGGCCTTGTGATCTAATTACTGTAGCCTGTTTTTTCTTAATCCTACATTTCTCTTCTCAGTTTCTACATTATATCTAAGAGAATATTACATGACTTCTGGGCTAGCGGCTGTGAATTGCATAGGGTACTTTCAATTATTGAAATGTTGAGTAACAGTAGACAATATAACCTAAAGGCCTCATGCACACTAGTCTTAGTAAACAGCAAGCACAGATTTCAGTTTAAAAAATATTTAAGCATATTCATAAAATTTAACTATACAGATGATTTTCATCCTTTTAAGCCTAAGGAAGAAGGTTCTAAGATTGCTTTTCCAATTTTACAGTAAACAGTAAATAAAGTGCTGAACATGCTTCTGTAGATGATAAAATATGGCTAGAAATGCCTATAATCAGTAGACTTCTGGATGATACATTCCTATAATAATGTTTTTTATGCCTAATTAATGTTATTTGGAAGTATATGTTCAATCTGAATTAACAAGGGGTTTGAATAAATGATCTTTCTTAAGTCTCATTAGGATTAATATTTTAAAAGCGCAGATCAGTTCTAATGCTTTGTTCATCTTTTTGGATTTTGTTTTTTCAGTGCAAAGTCCTGATCCCTTAGTACAAGAAGTGATCCTTGAAGATGCTCATGATTTTTCAAATGTTTTTCAGTCATATGAAGCTCACTTCTCTGTAAATAGGGAACATCTGCAAAAAGGAACATCTGTGATAATGAAAAGTGCACTCTTTCACAAGATATGAAATGTTTCTTAAGTCTAATATATTTTTATAAATACGCTGTTGTTGTACTGTGTTAAGTTTATTTACTTACCAAATGTTTCATTGATAAGAAGACAATCTGCACCTTTTTTTTTTTTTCTCAACTGGTCCTTTTATTTTTACAGTTTGCTATAAGTAATTTTATCTTCTTGCCTTAAGCCCACAAGCTGACTTTTTTTTTTTTTTTTTTTTTTAAATGGCTGACTTCCCCCTGGTTGGGATTCCATTTGAAGTTCATTTTACCTTTTCAGTTGCCAAAGAAATTAAGTCTAACTGATGTGAGGCTCCTTTTGCTCAACACTTCACAGATCATAGAGGAGATGTTGCAGATTAGAGCATCCTAGACTTTTCCTGCCATGAGAAGTTTCTATTCCATCAATAATATCATCAAATTCTTTTATTACTATGATACTAAGAAGTAGGTACTTTCACAAATTTTAATAAAAAGTTTAATGTGCTTATTCTTAGTATAAAACTCAAAATCAATTAGATTCCTACAGATTAATATTTCACAATTTAATTAAAAATCCTATTCTGTGTTTATCTAGATATTTTCTTCTGTTATACATGGTGATGCCTGGCAGAAGCCACTTGATGGTGCTGTAATCCTTTTAGTCTGAGAATTAACTCGTTTTGGGAATAATGCTGTGTGATCACAGGAAGAAAAGGCTTGTGAGCATTGAGAACATGTAAAAATTGCTGGGGATTTTGTTGGTGGTTTGAGATTAGAAAATTTTAGATACTGAAATTTTAGATACCTAATGAATTTGCTGAACTGATTGCTTGTTGGTCTTGAAATACATGTAGGTGAGACATACTATTTAAGTTCTTGTGATTGTGTATTTAGCTTGGATTTGGTTCTGTAAACAAGTAGTAATTCAAACGAGATAGTAATCTTGGATACGTAAGGTAAGATATACCTAGTTAACAAGAAGAACTCTACATGAAATCTATGAGATATTTTTCGGGAATATGTGCTTGTACCATCCTATGAAAAGTGTTCTTCATCAGAGTCTTACTTCTTTCTTTTTGTCATTAAAAAATATTTTTGGAAGGTAGGGGTTTGCGACGAACTTTCTTGATTAAAGTGTTTCTATTGAATTTCATACTAATCTCCATAAGTTCTCCTGCAAATTCCAGTGGCTTTCAGTTTGTTCTTTTGTATGATTTTAACTAATGCAGAGTGACCTTTAATAGCTGGACTTTTAGTAGTTGGAGTTGATTATGTAGTTTAAAAAAAAAGAAAACCAAAAGTAAATATTTTCATGTATTTTTACTTCTGTGAACCAAAGTACCTTTGTGAGGCAGTCTGTCTGATTCAGTTTAGTAAACATCTCATAGCCATTTAAAACTCGTGGCTATAGCATACATGTATTTGTGTTTGAAACCAACAGTTTAGGTCAAAACATGTGTGGGAAGAATATGACCTCAATATTAGATCAAAATGATGATATGCAAACATAAAATTGGATATTTTTTTGATGTGCCTTGTGAAATGGAACTGTTGCTTCAACAAGATTTGAATAGAATATGACTGGACATATGTTTGGCAACTAGAAAGATGAATGTGTAGATGTGTGTGAACAGTGTAAGTGATATAGGATCATAGTGCTGAAGTCTGTAACAGGTTGAGGTGGAGTAAGGTAACTTAAGTTCTATTTGCCGTTCTTATACATTCTGTTCCATATTACTAGTCTATATAGTTTGGAAATAAATTGGTAATCAGTGGTTTTTTTTCCCTCTGTGTCAATAATCATTGCGTCTCTGGGAGAAATATCTACACTCTGCTTGGTGTGTTGTGTATGACTTAAAGAACAGCTCTGAGTAGGGACTAAAATGAAAAATCAAACTTGAATAAAAGTAAAAACATTAGGGAAAAATGTATTTCTATAGCAAAAAATGCTCTCTAGAATCCCATACTGCCTGTCTACTGGATTGCATTGGTGTTGACTGGTTTTAATATTCTCAAAGCTCTGCTAGCTGATAACTGAAGTAACTGTTCCCTGTAGTTTCAGCATTATCCATCACGGTACCATTAGTGCAACAGGCTAATGTTAGTGGAGAAGGTGGTACTGTCACAATTGCCATTTACAGAGAACAGTGAAAAGGGGTGCAATTGTATAAATGAGGTAAAAACATGCTTGGAGGGCTTTTGAATATAATAAAATTAAATCACTCTGTGGTTTGTAGTGCAATAGTAGTATATATAATAAACTATATATGTACAAGATTTGCTGCAGCTTATGCTTATGTTTTATATATATATTTATAGCATATAAATATTTTTGGCTAGTAATTATTGCATGTTTTAGCTCAGTACTGTGTAGAAAGCATAAATATGTGCTTAAAAATTGAAAATGCTCAGATTCATCTTTTTTTCTCCCCTGCTTACATCAGGATGCAAGTTATTCTACCCTGAAGTATAAAGGAATACATTTTGGTAATTTAACTGGAAAACGCTATGAATTTAAACCTCGAGAAGGGCCAGGACCTGGACAATATGACTTAACTCAGTAAGTAACGGCTGTGTCTGTGGCAGGACATTTTATTTTGTTTTTAGTTGGTAATTTCAGAACTGTTTATTCTTTAGAATTAGTTTGCTGTAGCATTTAGTTTTATCTAAAATATATTAAAATATTCTGGTTATATTTTATAATGATATTTAAAAACTATTTTTCTAGTAGGCATTCAGTCTCATTTACTGTTATTGAGCTCATATACTTCATGAAAACTTCCCTTTCACATATGCAGATATCTTTACTTTCATTGGAACCTTAAACCTTGCAATTATTAATTTTGCTGTGGTTTCACAGCAATGAGCATGATTTTAAAGGTTTATTTGACTGAATACCAATTTACTTTATACTTGGCTATACTTGACTTGGGCTTATAAAACTATAACTTCTAGTAACTTTGCTGAGCTTTTGGGAGTTTATGAAGGCTGGTCTGCTGCTGTACTCGATAGCCTTTTTGCCCATTGGAATGGGCTGTTCCTGGGCTTCGAGGAGAATGTTCTTGAATATCAAGTAGCTCAGCTCTCCTGATCTCCTTTGCCTGTCAGAACCACGTACTATGGGATCCTGTTGGCCAGATCCCTGAGCAAATCAAGGCTGGGGGAGGCTCTGTGCTCCACCTGTTGCTGATGAATGCCGCAGGAAAATGTGATGGATGTGAAGGCTGAAGTGACAGTGTAGGGGGTATAGGAAAGTTAGAGAGTTTTTCTTAGCAGACCTCTTAGCCTTCTTATAAGGAAGGAATTGTTATAGAGAATTAATGTCTGTAAATTTCTGTGAAAGTGCTTATTAAGGTACTAAAAATTATATATTTCTACTATTCCTGAAGTTCTCATTCAGATACTATAAAAAGGTAAGTATCAACATTTCTTTCTCCTCTGTGTTTCTTGAGTACAAATGCCTGGCTCTTATTTCTTTTAAAAATAAATGAAAAGCATTCAGATTGTGCATCCTCGTGTCATATTTTTATGGTGAAATAGGAAGTTAGTATGAGAAGCTTAGGAAAGACAAGATTTTAAAACCCTCTTTCAGTGAATCCATTAGCTGTTTGAAGAGTGGTGTGGTCTATCTGCTGCCACTGTGAGTTGTGTTAGTAGTCAGGGAAAGCCCTGGGTTCATTAAAAAAGACACCTGAGCATGTAGCTCAGGTGTGTAGAATGTGGAGCCTTGCCAGTCTGAATCTTTGTCTCACCTTAAATTCCTAAATCACATCTTGGTGTAGGCTCTAAACTTTAGCACTTTCGTTCTTTAATATCTACTTAAGTCTACTTCTGAAGACTAGTAATTCTAAGTAACAGTACTTAAGTGTTGATGTTTGTGTCTGAGTAGAGATCATTCTATGCATATTTCAGAGACCCAGGCCTATAGAGCTTGGGAGTAAAGTTAAACATTACTTATGCCTTTATATTTAACTAATCTAGAGATTATGGCCTTAGTTTTCAGTCTCTTGCCTTGAGAAACAGTGTGCTCTTTAGATGTGACAAAGGGTGCTTTGATTTCTGTATGCCTATCCAGAGGCTGATTGGTCTTAATTTCCTTTCCAAGGGTCTGTGGTGATTTAAATCCTTTCCAGGCTCTTCTCCAGACATGGTGGAATGTCATTTGAAGCAGCTATCAGAAAAACAAACTAAAAAAAAAAATTAATACTTTTCTTTTAAACTAAATCATAACAGGGCCCTTCAGAGAGTTACTGCTACCAAGAGAGTTTTCTCACTGTTTTTTTTTTTTTTTTTTAATGTCTGTTATATACATTAATCTGTTTTGACTAATTGCTTTGTTAAGACCTGAATTGAAATGAGTACCTCATAACTCACTCGAAGTTTTGCTCTACATGAGTTGTGGTAATGTATCTCATAAACACTATTTTCTCTTGTCTTGGGATGCTTTTTATGCTTTTTCTCCACTGAGTGGTTGTTAGTCATCCTGTGATAATAGGTGCATGGCTTTGTCATTATTGAAACATGACTTGTGTTATTTCTTTTGATTCACAGTGTATTTCTAGAATAAGGTGAGTCCTCTCCCATTAGCGAGTAATCTAAGCTTTTATTAGTTATTGCAGACAGCAACTGTTTGTAACAGAAGAACATGTTTTCACTGAATATATTTAAATAGACATTTAAAAATGAAGACTTGTAAATCTTTCCTTTAACTTTCCACAGGGAAGTAACACTGCGTAATGAAAATGTCAACATCAGAAAAGAGGCAAAGAAAAGAAATGACCTCTTTATCCCACGGTATCATGAAGCAATAGAATTAGAGGAGGAAAAGAAGGTAATGCCACTTAAGCTTTTTCTACTACAGTAATTTATATCCGCACTTCAGGTATGAAGATCTTGTATTCAGGATGAAAAAATACTGCAATTTATACTGACAAATGAACAAAACTGGTTAAGAATTAATAGTTTTCTCTTCTGTTGTATTGTAAGCCAGGTAAAATAATAGCATAAGCTATTAATTGTGTGGCAGAGCATATATTCATACCTTTATTTTATAGATAAATTAAAATGGATTGATTCATAATCATAACTCATCTCGGAATTCATACTTTCAATATACATTAAAATATATATAGAATAAATTACCTATGATACTGTTTTGCTTTCCTTTTAAAATATAAACTGAATAAATACAATATTTTGCATGTTTTTGTGTTATGTGGCAGAATTTTGGAATCATTAGGCGTACTTGTGGCAAGAAAGTTAGGGTACAGACACTTTTTTTCCTCTTAATGAAAATGCTTTATTTTTGTGTTTGTGTATTTATATTTTTGGAGATTGTGTTAAAAAGGCATTGTACTGCTAATTCCAACTGTACTTTTCCCTTTAAGTTTTCCATGTGTCTTGCAAGATTTATTTAAATCTTATGTATGAGAAAACGCTCTTCTATTTGTACGTTGTCACTGTAAAGAGTTGTAAGGTGAAGGAGAGAGAAACCATCAGTTTGAAAGGGTCGGTGATAGAAGAAGAGGCAGCATCATTTTACAGATTTCTGAGCAGTAAAGATAGCCGGTTAGATTTTCATTACTCGGTGAATAGTCAGTCATTAACCAGAACAAAGGACAGGACTGTCTACAGCTTTGAAAGCAAAGGCAAATAATTTTGTGCAGGTTCAGAAAACATACACTTATATATAGCCATGCTGTGGCATTTGTGAAAAATGGAATATGAAGTTTTTTTATATGTAGACATAAAGTTGATTGGAAAATAAATCACTGTGCCGAGCTCTTGTGTTAGTGTGGCATAAACCTGCAAAAGTTGTCTGAGGAGGTGTCCTGGCATAATGGGCCTCTATTGTAAGGATATAGTGTGAGCTACTGTTTTTTACTTGGGATGCTCTCAAACTATAATTAATGAGAAAATTAATTCCTTATCTCATGCAAAGGGCATAGTACTATGCAGTGACATGAATGGATAAAGCTGCGTTAGTGGGGGGCCGCTGTTTTCTTGGCATATGATCAGACATGTGCTATAATAAGAGGTCTTAATATGGGACTATGACTTCCCAACTTTTTAAACCTAATCCCTTTGCCTCAAAAAAAAATTCAGTTTTTCCCAAGTGTGTAGAGCTGCCCTTGACATAAGGGGAAGATGGGAGCAATCACATAAAGGGATATGCAGCAAGGATTACAAAAGAGCAGAGATGAGATGGGTGCTTTTATTGAGAAAAAAGCAATGCAAAAGACTAGATAAAGCCAGGAAGGAGGGAAGAGTTGATGACTGTAGGCAGGAAGTGGTACAAAAGAAAAGGGTAACTAGGTTTGTGCATGTAGATAGAAGAAAAGCGTTTATTTTTCTATCTGGATTAAAGGTCAAATAAAAAAGTGGTGAAGGAATGTTACTTCTTATTTTCATATTGCATGAAATATCTCATGGCAGTATTCTCTTCAGATTTGATAAGGATCAGTAAGTGAAATTTCAGTATAAAAGAAAAACTATCACACCAAATGCTCTGTAAAATATGATTTGGGATTTAATGTAGTTACTGTAAAGATTAGCTATGCATTATTATTACATGAACACATTAAATGAAGCCATGCAATATTAGCAAACATAACCTTTGTTTGGGGTCTGGATTTGCTGGATTTGAGGACTAGATTTGCTTGTGTCCAGGAAAGAATAAATGCTAATTTGTGCTTTTTCTTATTGTCAAGGCATTCATGATATTTATCTTCCCGTAGACCCCCAGATTTCTGATAAAAGTTGAACTAACAATGCAACCTTTTGATTCAAGCAGCAACAGAGCAGTAACTTGATCTATTTATAGTATGCCCTACTGGTCCCCTCCACAAAGCTTGTGAGAATTTCATATCAATGAGACTGTATTGGTCAAGTTTGGCTAAGATTAGCAGGTTCAAAATCGTCACAGGAGGATGACTGGACTTGCATGCATAAAAGAGCATGTTCTGGTGATCAGGCTGCCAACTGCAACATTTTTAGTCATCAATGATTCTGGTTTAGAATCACAAACGTTAAAATAAGCAGCTATAACTGTATGCTTATTACAGTGTGTCTCCTGGGGGAAGACAAGGGTTTTCCTTCTGAATTTTTATGTCTCAGAATTTTTAAATTTCTTTTGAATCTGAATATTAGTATGTTAGAATGTTAGATTTTAATGTAGTATGTATATATAGATATATAATGTGTTTTACTTGGATTTTTCTACAATAAAAACTAACCCTCCCAATCTCTTACTCCATCCTAGCTGCTCTTTCTTTTTTTTTCCTTTTTTCGAATGTGAGGGAGAAAGGGAAATTCATATAAGTAGTTTCATGATTGAAAAATAAAAGGAGTCTTCCAAGCTGTAGTGTCAGCAAAATACAGCATTTCCTATTCACAAGAAGGCTAAAAGTTTGTAATGAATCCAGAAGAGTTTGAAGACTTACAAAAGGTAAGTCCAGTGGGTATTCCTCCGTGTGTATGAATGACATCTGGCTCGGGATATTCCTATGATGCTAATGGGTAAAAGTGAGGAGATGATTAGAAAGAAATGTCTCCTCTGCTTGTGCTGTCCTTAATGCTTGTCTGTAAAACATGTGCCCTAGTGACATTTAGAGAGAAGGTGTTGGCCTAGATGAACATTTGGCCTGATTCACTATGACTGTTTTCATGTGTGGGGCTTAGGCTTTTTAGCTTGAGTAAGGCTGTCATGGAAAGAAAAGAGCTATAAGAAAGAAAAAGGTTGTGAGAAGGAGCAAGAAAAGTAATTTTCTCCATATAGGTGCAGATGTAAGGAAAGGTCATGTGCAAAACTTGTCCTTGTTCCTGAATCATTTCAGACAAAGAACCGTAGGCTGAGATTTCACTTGGTAGCACTACTAGTGCACTATTAACAAAAATGATCACAGCTTGAAGAAACGCTGCCGCTTTCTCATTTCTTCATTAATACTGATGACTTCTAGGTAGCCTTGCTTTGATGAATACCTCTGAGGCTGACATGAAGCAAGAATTTCTGAGCTGAGCATGTGTCAAAAATGGTGCACTGCTGTAAAAAAAGGCAAGTGCTGTATTGACACGCGCACATAGAAGTATAAAATGAAAAACGTTAGAAATAATACTTAGTGCTACAGAGAGTAGACCTAGCTGGAGCACGGTGTCTCATTTAGAACATTTAAATTCAAGAGAGATACAGACAAATTAGAGGTAGGTCATAGAAAGATAATAGAACTGATGAAAGTTTTAAAGAATGTATGTAAATGGAGAAGATGGATGAATTTTATTTCAAGAGAGAGTCACTGTAATGGTCTTCAAACAAAAGCTTGTTGAAGAGAGCGAAGGAATAATTTGGTTTCTATAGCCACCTGTAATCAGATTTGGAAGAAATTTCATTTCTTTATTGTGCTTAAGCGTACATCTGCATTGAGCTTGCTAAATAAGTGTAACCCTATCCATTTCAGGTATTCTGAAGTTACAAATATGTTCTTGTACCATACTAAATAAAATAACTTTACTGTCTCTGTGTTGGAGGTGGGTCTTTTGCCAGTCTGGAAATTATCAGATTTGTTTTCCCCCAAAGAGAACGGCAGAAAACGTAGTGACTTGTGGATGTGCTATGTTACTACTTGTGCAACAAGCTAGTGATCCCTTATCTTCCTCTGGTTCTGTGGAGTGGATGTCTGGGAGAAAGGAGAAATATAGAAATGGCAGTACATCTTTTATTTTTTAATTTTTATTTTTTTCCCTTGTGTACTTAGTGTTTCTGCTATCTTATTTAATTATGCAACTGCATTTTTTTTTCCCTCGGGAGCCCTTCTTTTCTCTGAATGGAATGGTTTATGTGAAGTATGATTATACAGAGAAATGAGGTTCTGTCAGAAAGAGGCTAAAAAGTGTGCTGAGTAGGGGAGGAATTACTTGCTGGGTGTTACTGGACTTTTGTGCACTGCTTTCCTTAATTTTAACAAAGTGTGGATATACTTTCTGCATGGTCTATAAGGTTTTAAAGCTAAACTATACTTTCTCAATTGTGATTATACATTCAAGGGTAATGGGATATTTTTGTTAAAAAATAGAATATATTTACCTAACAGAAAGATTTTACAGAAATCATAAATATTTCTTATTAATAAATTGTGGACCTCGATTGCAAGTGAGTTAACTGAAGTGTGATGTAGAATTTGAGAATGTTGTGCACATGTGCTATTATAAAGATTACACTTGCTAGGTTTTTTTGGGGGTGTCTTGTTTGCTTTTAAGTAGAAAAGGCATATTCTTAGCCTGCGAAGGCTTGGATTTGTGAATCGCATTGTGAATAATCCCTTGAATAAAATTTTTAATCCTTCCTCTATGTACTGTACCTATCACTCCCGTTTTTAAAAATACTTAACTACTGTTAACTTTTCCTTATAGAAAAAATCAGAGAAAAATTCTATTGTAGATCAGGCAAATGTATGCAGAAAGTTTCACCTTTGTGTCATGCTAGTGGCTTCTTGCAAAAAAGAATTTGCAGATTATTTTTCCTATACTTACCAGGAATTCATTGTTTATATTCAAGGTAAGTCTTGGCCTGCTATTGACTCATATGGATTAGGAAACTCAGAAAGCAAAAAGGTGAAATGCATAAGATAAACAGCAAATTCCAATTATGCCATAAAGTTGTACTGAGATTTAAAACTTGTCTAAGCCTCTCATTTTTGTCGACATTGAGACTTTTGACTCTTGGACTCTGCTGTTACAATTTGGAAAAAAATGCTCTTATTAGATGAGATTACATCATTTATTAAGGATTATTCAACAAATAGCCTAGTAAAGACTAAAATCTTATCTTTTAATAATCTCTTCTTTATTATATTAAAACAGCTCCTGAGACAACATATAGTTGTTATTTGTTTAATATCACTTCAAAACTGGATTTTAATATACCTAGTATAACTTGTAAATAATGTTTTTCACTGGGTCAACTGCAGTATTGAGTATGGAGTTGTCTCCAGCTAATAAAGATGCATCAAAAGTTAAATTGATGGATTCTTGTGTAGTGTTTTAGAAATCTTACATATCATTTTCGTACTTAGGATACAAAGGTGACTTTGCTGTGTTCTAAGTTTTTATTAATGAAATCTTGGCAAATCCTGACAGACGGAAACATTCTGTGTGGGTTTCACCCCACACTAATTCAGTAAGTCAGCATTTTTCACTATATATATGTATTTCTTCTCCGAGGCTTTTCCATTTCGACATTTCTTGACATTTGCTCTCCAGGTGAATTGATGAGTGATTGGATTTGCATCAATATTTGGTTCATAGCACGTGGCTTTTGTGGTGCTATCCCCTTCATATTGAGTTGGCAAATGAGTTCAATCTCTGTAACTCCCATGGTGACCATTACACAAAATCCATTAGCTTGTGGTCTGTGTGATTGGAGATCACTCTAAAAGCTCTTTCCTGCACTGCGATCAGAATACGCTTTTTAAAAGCTATGAATACTTTAGGGCTTTTGCAATGCTTAAGTATTTCCTTTACAGTTTTTTATTTTACTAGTAGTGTCAGTGACCATGTACGGATAAGTTATATTTTTTCTGAATATTTGGGACTTTTATGTCACTGGGCAATAGATAAAGCAGAATGAATTTCTCATGTCTTTTTTAATTTTTCTTCCTTTGAGTTTATTTCAGGTTGTTCAAAGAAAATTTTTTTTTGTCAAAAAATAGGAAAAGAGAACATTCTAGTGTGTGTATTTTGGAGAGATAAAGAAAGCCTTAGTAAGACTAATGATTACCTGAAATACTTGTCTTCTGCTTGTGAAACTTAACCCTTTTCATCATCAATCAGTCAACAGTGGCAGGTAGTGACCATTAGGTGGATTCATTAACACCCTGCAGTCTTCTCGTACAAGGAGAGCCACATCTGTCTTCATTAGAAGTTTGCTAGCTGCCAGCAGTGAACAGATGGGTCATTATGGTCTACATCGCCCTTAGGGCATAGCTGGAGGACGGGCAAAGTCGTCCTATGCAGGTGCATGGTTACTTCGCAGGTACAGAGCGAAATATTTACAGTTGCACCCATAACATTAGCTGTTATCCTCAGATGAGACAATTAATTTCTGTTGGTTTTATTTTTATTTATTCTATCTCATACTACTAAGAACATGAAAGTATGGCTAATACAGGGACTTGAATTATTTACGAATACTTCATAAAAATATTAATGTATAATATGTAGCAATGCTGAACTATTAATATTTTCATTCAAACTCTACATGTTGATTTCACCATCTCATTTTCTTCTTTATGAGCAGAATATTTCCTATACATCATTCATAATCCTTTTTGCTGGAAGAAGAAAGCAAAAGCATTTATTGAATCGGCACTGCTGTTAACACTGCATGGGTTCAAATCCTCTTCCATGAGCACGGTTGAACATATTTTGAAAAATACTATGTCTTAACTATTGACCACTTTCAAAAACCTTTTTGAAAAATTTTGCAGTAGTTAAGTGTGTACTTGGAATGTAGCAGCATTTTAGTAGGTCTTCCACTACAATGTCTTCTGGAATTATTATTATTTTAGTCTGAGCTTAATGTAAAGCATTGTTAACTGTTATGCAAAATGATTTCAGCTAGAAAGCCTGGTTATGGAACTAGCTTTTCCCTGACCTCATTCTCCAGAATGGAACAAGGCCTTTGGCTCATTGTACCAGTGTCCCCTTTGAGAGGAGCCTTCTCCCTGCTTTGAGAAGGTGTTGGTGAATTCCAAACCTAACCACCCTCCTAACATCCTGGTATTCTTGGTCACAGTCCTGATTATAACAATATCAGCTTTTATTTTGTATAAAGGAAAAGTAGGAGAGCAAATATACGTTGCTGTGTGGGTGTTATTTCTTATAGATTTTCTTGTTGTGCAAGAGGCTGTAATGCACTTTCTTATAAAGGTACTTAATTTTTTTGAGATAAATATACAAGTCAGATTGTTGGGTTAATAAGAAGAAATATAAAGTTTTTATATCAAATGCCACCTAGTTCTGTTACTTGAGAATATGGGGGTTGAATAGTTTGTTATAGCAGTGCTAGCCAGGATTTCTCTCAGTGGCTGAATTCTAAGCATGTCCTTTTTTAAAAGATTGAAAGTAATTAAAAAATTCTTTTGGTGGTACTTGAAATTTCACGTGAGGAAATTCGGGCAAGAAATGTAGTATCATTTAAAACATCTGAATGGTATGTCACTTGCAAGGCAGAATAATTAGCATCATAGAAAATTAGAACAGTCCTTCAGACTTGAACTTCCTGTTCTTCTGGGATTATTATTATTATTTTTGTCAAATGTATTTTATGTGATGGCATAATAGTAATAGTGGCTTTGACAGATCTTCATCTCTGTTGCATCTTGCACTATTTATGTGCACTGTAAACTGAGGTGAGCTTTTCAGAGTTAAACTTTCATTTCCATTCTGAATTGAAATTTTTTTTTTTTTTACATATGTGTGACTGCAAACCGTACTATAGCTGAGCTTATATGAATATAGCTGTGTAAGTTAAGAATAACAGGTGTAAGTTGAAACATAGGAGGTTTAATCTCCATCTGAGGAAGAACTTCTTTCCTGTGGGGGTGACAGAGCTTTGGCACAGGCTGCCCAGAGAGGTTATGGAGTCTCCTTCTCTGGAGATCTTCCAAACCTGCCTGGATGTCACCCGGTGCCACATGCTCTAAGTGTCCCTGCTGGAGCAGAGGGCTTGGACTAAATGATCTCTAGAGGTCCCTTCAAACCTTAAGCATTTTGGAATTTGGTAAATAGTTTAAAAAAAAAAAAAAAAAAAAGGATATAAGGCCTACACAAGTGTCCCATATTTTTTTTTGAGGTGTATTTGGGATGTAATACAACCTTTGCCAGTCTTCACTTATTTGGACCTGACTTAAGGAATTCCTGTCTCTCTTTCCCAGCACTTTCCTCTTGCCCAGTATTTTATTGTGCCTCTATAACTGATGGGGTGCAAAATCAAAAATGTATTTTAGGGGTGGGAATGAGCAATGGGAGGGCAGATTGAGCATAGTGGTAATCCATGCTCTGATGTGAGCAAGAGTTTAGCTTGCTTTCCTCCAAGAGCACAGTGTGCAAAGTAACCTAATTTTAGGGAGTCATCACATATTTGTTTAACTAGCTGTTTAAATATCCCTTTATTAGTATTATTTTTAAAAGTACATCCTGACTCTCTGCCCCCTTCAGTATGATTGGATGTTGTGTAGCTTGAGATACAGATAACTGCTTCCACTTCAGTTGTCTTTACAGATAAGTAGTAGAAACATTTAGAGCTGCTTGGTGTCGTATCCGCTTTCACAGTCTTGAGCTGGTCACTGATTGCTTGCGGTCTGCTTGGGACTTGCTGTGCAGTGTTCACACCAAAAGAGAAAATTTTTTAAACAGAAATTTCATCCATCAAAATTCCGTATTTGGAAACACATTTTATATCCTCAAAAGGGTTAATTGAAAACCAAATAGGGTCAGTAGAGATGTGTTATAAATAAAGAATACGTATATCAAATCCAGGAGCAGCACTAATTTTAATGAAATCTGATTTACTGGACAAAGCCTACTCTTCATTTAAGCATTTTCATAGTAATGGGACTTTATTATTACACAGGATTTTCGTTTCTTTTGATTCTCATAATAAATTGAACTCTTGCCACTTGAAAGCTGTTTTCGGAGTTCAAGTGCGGTGCAGCACTTCAAACTTTCAGCACAGCTTAGCCCTCAGCTTCCTTTTAAATCGTGGTTGGCAGAAAGGACAAGAACAAGTAGTAGCTTTGTGTTCTTGACTGTAAATAGGTTTTCTTTTAGTGTTCCCTCACTCCCCTGAGGAAACTGGATGCTGTAGTGCTGCAAAAGCTATTGTGTTTCTGTTCACAGTTTAGGACAGATAGTAATTTTGTCCACTTTTTTTTTTCTACAGTATTGAGTGAATTTTTCTTCATGTTTCTGGATAACTGGCTTTCTTTTACTGGACTTCTGTCTAGTAAACAGAATGTTCTTTCCTTGTGGAAAAGAAACAGAATGTTCTTTCCTTGTGGATGTGTAAATATATATTTTGTTGTAAGTGGGGTGACATTTGAAATACCATTTAAAGGCAAGCTTGCTTTGGAACTGAAAACTGCATAGTACTAGAGTTTGCTTATGCCTGTTTTAGTAACAAAAAATCCTCTTATTCTTAGGAACCTGTGACCTTGTCCCCAGGAAAGGCTACATTTCAAATATGAAGAATTGTCTGTTATTTAAAAAAAGAAAAAAACAGTAGCCACCTTTGCTTAAAAGCTAGAAAAGAAACCAGAACACCTTATATATTTAGTGAAAAATAGCATTAGTGAGATTGTCAGAAAAAAATATACTTGTGAATGATAAAACTGTAACTTTTGAAGTTTTATGTACAATAGATGAATTGGACAACAAACAAAATACATGCTTTCTAATCGGAGCAGAGATGATTTATGACAGCTAATTTTACTTGGCACATGAAAGGAAGCATTAATAGTTTGTCTTGTGGGAAGTGCAATATCTTGCTGCTGTTGCTTTATTTTGTCATGTTTTTTGTTTGAGATGCATTTTGTTGTTGTGCATGACAAAAAGGTGACAGAATCTTGTTGCTTTGACGTAAAGAAAATACTAGAATTTATTGATCTTCTTGCGTTTTGAGAAATAGCATACTGTGTTAGCACATTCTATATATTTACAATCTTAGCTTACCCAGCAGTAAAGATCACATTCAGTGCGTATCTCAAATATTTGCGTTTATTTACATTGTTTACTGAAGCCATCAAAATAGTATGAGAATCTTTCATTCGGGACTGCACAAGTAACCTCAATATGGCCTTGCTGCAAATATAATTTCTGTTACAATTTTTAATTATATAATGATGTATTTTCCGTAGGATCTCTCACCTTAGAATATACAGAATAGGTAGTTTTTGCTGAATAAATTTTTCTTTATTTTTTTCTTTCTTATTGTGTGTGAACTCCCTGCTACATATTTTGCATTCTCTTTGCCATGTTCTGAAATAAAGGTGATTAATTTCTTTTCCTGTGTTCATATTCTGCAGTTAGTTGTATTGTCTTTGTAACCTCTTTACAAAAACAAAATGCATCGTCTTTCATTGACTCCTAGTCATATTCATTCTTACTGCTAGTGCTTTCTGTTCCTTCTTTTGTGCCTCTAATCTTTGTTTCTCTCCTCTCTCCAAAGGTGTAGTTAAATGCTCTTTTTTCAAACAACTTCTCTAATATAGACCAAAGCACTAACTGTGTAATGATATGTTCATATCACTAGAAAGGACACTGGTTTGTTGCTTCATCGAAAATACAAACAATTTTGTGTTTAATACTTGAAAAAATGAATATGGAACAGCAGAATGATGAACACTTTTCAGTGTCTTTATAAGCACATGTTCAAACACAGTTATCCTTCAATTTTTAACCAGTTGAAAAATTGCATATTCTGTTAAGAAATCTGTATCTGTGAAAAGATAGTGGTGATTTTAAGGTGGTTATTTGATACAGTTATTTTACTTATGTGTTTAAACCACTGAAACATTTTTATGTATTATGTTTTTAAAATTAGCAACAGACTTTCTTTTTTTTTTTTTTCCTTTTAAGACATTTTTGTTTTGTATCTAGATGTTACTTGAAAAAGATATGTAGGGATTCAGAGGCAAAACAAAGGGTTTGTAACAAAAGTTCAGGTAATCTGAAGAGCATCAGTATTGACAATGAAGTTGTTATGAACATAATTTCTAAAAATGAATGCACTATACGTTAATGAAGTTTCTGTTGCCGTTTAAATAACCATAGCCATTTATAGATAATGATTATTCAGAGACAAATTGCCCAATGATTTTTAGTTAGCGTAAACAATGGTATTTGTCAGTTTATATAATTGTCTGTCCATTAGACCTGCTAGAAAAGATTTTGTCGTATGAATATTCTTTGCTGCTGCCTAATTTCTTTTTTCATCATTTTACTAAGTGTTTTTTTTTTTTTTTTTTTTTCTAGAGTGGCACTAGTGACACGTGTTCTAAAGTTTGTGTTTGATCTGCAGCTGGTCAGTATTTTTTTTTTTTTTAAGTGTTCTTCAGATGTTGGTGTTTTGATGTATTTGTATTTTTTACAAGTGTCACTTTGCCCCTTTTTTATAATTTTGTATTGCATTATGCTCTGATTCAGACTTCTTTGTCTTAAAGGAAGAAAATACTTTATCAGCTTCCTGAAAATTTTATTTTAATAGTTTTTTCCAGACAAAAATACTTTTAATAGTCTTTCCCAGACAAAAAAATGACCTGAATTTGCACAAGGATGTCTATTTCAGATCATGTTCCTTATATATTGGACTTATGGTACAGTATTTGCTACACTGGATAGCATCTCTTGCCAATGATGGTATTGACTGGTCTTATTGGGCTGCCACCTCCCACTGTTCAATCCCTTGTTCTTGAGGTTTGGTATTGTACTTTCCTTTCATAACAGTTGTGTGGGAAACGTTCTGTTATTTAACCTTGTCCAGATTTTTTTTTCTTCTTCTTCTTTCTTTCCTTCTTTTTTTTTATTTTTTAAATGTGTTGGACTTCTCAAACACAAAATTATTGGCCTGGCAGTTTATTAACTCTTTCTGCACCTCCCCATTAAGTCCACTTTTGGAAGTGTGACATTTTTGCTCTTGGTTCTTAAATAAAGCACCATGCAAAATGAAAGATTTTAAAATTTTCTGTGCAGATTTTTTCCGCAATGTTGTATCAGCAAGTACAATGGTCTATTCATAATGAAATTTTAGCTGAACATCAATAATTATGTATGTTTTGTAAATTAAAAATCTTGCTTAAAACATGACAAGTACAATGCTAGTAAATATTAGTGTAGCTACATTCTTTTTTGTTTCATTTACAATGTAGGGTTACAAATATTAACTGAATAGCATCAGTAAAATCAGCAAAAGTATAGTTTTGCAGATAAATTAATGCTGGTTTGTAGAACATGCAGTATGACTGCTTGGATTACTTTTCATTGGATTATCTTTTCAGCTTTCTGTGGGGTCACATTTTAAGACACCTATTTATTCACTGGAAATGGAGGTGTATTATTCCTTTTAATGAAAGGAATTTATGAGACTTTTTCTTCAGCAATCACAGATGCCAAAGTGGGGTCAGTATAGTGTGAGGTACTGACCAATATAACATCTATAATGGCATAAAATTACAGGTTATTTCCTCTTGCCTTTTAAAAGGTCTTTGTATTAATCTTACTATTGATGTAGGTTTAAAACCATACTCTATCTTGTATCTATATAGATTCTTATGGAGATTATGCCCGAGGAAACGGTTTTCCTATGAGAAATGTTCACTGAAGAAGAATGTGGCAAGGAGGGTTCCATGAGCTTTTGTAATGGGCTCAGTGTGCTAGGAAGACAGATACATTTCTGCAGAACTGCTAACAGTTATAAGCCTTTATTGGGTGACTTGATTAAACATTAAAAAAAAAATTCCTTTAGTGGGGTCTTCTGGAGTTAGTGATACATCAAAACTTACGCTTTTTAATGCCTGATATACCTTAAATACAGATCAGTAAATTTGACCCTTTTAAAAAGATTACTATAATCTAGTGTCATGAACTATTTAGGAGGGTTTTGATTAGAATGTACATAGATATTGATTAGAATATACATATTAGTTGCATTAAATGAAATTCATTTGATTAAAGCAATGTTGATATGAGGTAGTATTGATGTAGTAGTCCTTTACATTATTTTTCAAGAGGAGGTTAGGATTATTATGCGAAGAAAGCTTCTTAAAAGTAAGATTTATATGTGTACTTTTAAATATGTGTAGGTCTGCTGTGCAAAGACTTCTTAAAACCTGGAAGGCTGAAGGTCAAGAAAGAGCTGAGATGTGAGACCAGTTTAGCAAATCTGTGTCACTTGTAACACTTCAGTCTGATTTGGGAGGAAGGGAAATTTTGACTAATTGGTCGTTAAGTTTTTTGAGTGTGCTTAGTTGGACCTAAGTAAGTGAGGTGTTTCCTACTACTTCCCCTAGGAGTCAAAAACAAAAACTTGGATCTCTAGAAAGGTAGAAGAGTGAAAAAAAACAGTGCAGTATTTTTGAACCCAGACTCTGCTTTGAGATATGCTTGTGTAAATGGCATAAATATGATGAAAGATTACTGGAAAACCTGGCCATAGTTCAGAAATAATTATACATTTGAAAGTATACATTTGACCCTTTCAGTGTGCAAACCTCCAAAGGTGCGTTTGAGCTGGGTGTGGGGAAAAATGCTCGCAACTGCTGTGCAATTTAAACTAATCCTATGCATAGTGCGTCTCTTTTGAATGAGTACAAACAGACACAGTGTATAAATAGAAGAATAATTCACAGGGTGCAAATGGGTTTTGGGATCAAGGTTTTCGTTTTAGTATATTGTTAATACTTAAGGCCAACTAATCTATTAGTACTTTAGGGCTTTAAAAAGACTTCTTCTGTCAGCAGAAGTCCAACAGTTTTTGAAGTAAGCTTAATTGTTTTTTTTTGTTTTTTTTGGTCTATATTTGTATTTATATAATTTTTACAATTCAGATGTAGCTGGCACTGACATGATCTTGAGCTAATTTACGTGTCTTAGTATAGAAAGTATTAAAGGCTTAAAGGTTGGTAAAAAATTTTTAATACTAAAACTTACATTTGCTTGTTAAGCAGAAAACTAAAGAATACGAATGTAATGAATTTAATGTGTTTTGCGAACAATAAATATGTGCCACAATAAAGAATTCCATGCCTAAAAATTAGAATAATATTTAGTATTAAAATATCAGTGATTGTTGACACATTTTCAAATCTTAAAATGTGTTTTTATAGCTTTGAATATGATCATCTCAACTGTTGGAATGATTCAAAAGCTATTCAAAGCTATAAAAGCACACTTTTCAATTCATTGTTGGCTTTTTACTGTTTATCTATCATAGAATCGTTAAGGTTGGAAGGGACCTGTAGAGGTCATCTAGTCCAAACTCCCTGCACATGCAGGGTCACATAGAGCACGTGGCACAGGGCTGCATCTAAGCGGGTTTTGAAGATCTCCAGAGAAGGAGACTCCACAACCTCTCTGCGCAGCCTGTTCCAGTGCTCTGTCACCCTCACTGTCGGGATATTTTTCCTTAAGTTCCTGTGGATCTTTTGGTGTTTCAGTTTGTGGCCATTTCCTCTAGTTCTACTGGTGGCCACCAGTGAAAAAAGGCCAGCCCCATCCTCCTCACTGCCTCCCTTGAGGCACTTATAGACACAGATCAGGTCCCCTCTCAGCCTTCCCTTCTCCAGGCTGAACAGACCCAGCTCCCTGAGCCTCTCCTCATAGGGCAGATGTTCCAGGCCCCTGATCATCCTAGTCGCTCTGTGCTGGACTCTCTTCAGCAGCTCCACATCCCTCTTGTACTGCGGGGCCCAGAACTGGACACAGGTCTCCAGATGTGGCCTCACCAGGGCTGAGTAGAGGGGCAGGATCCCCTCCCTCGACCTGCTGGAGACGCTCCTCTTAATGCACCCCAGGAACCCATTGGCCTTCTTGGCCGCGAGGGCACACTGCTGCCTCATGGCCAACCTGTCATCCATCATGACGCCCAGGTCCTTCTCTGCAGAGCTGCTCTCCAGCAGGTCGGTCCCCAGCCTGTACTGGTGTCTGGGGTTATTTCTCCCCAGGTGCAGGACCCTGCACTTGGCCTAGTTGAATTTCATAAGGTTTCTCAGTGCCCAGTTGTCCAGTCTGTCCAGGTCCCTTTGGTCTCCAGCGCAGCCGTCTGGGTTATCAGCTCCTCCTCCCAGCTTCGTATCATCAGCAAACTTGCTGAGGGAGCACTCTGTGCCTTCATCCAGGTCATTGATGAATAAATTGAACAGGATTGGACTGAGGACTGACCCCTGGGGGACACCGCTAGCTACAGGCCTCCAGCTAGACTCTGCACCGCTTAGCACAACCCTCTGAGCTCTGCCATCCAGCCAATTGTTAATCCACCTCATCGTCCACTCATCCAGCCCACACCTCCGGAGCTTGTCTAGGAGGATGTTGTGAGGGACGGTGTCAAAAGCCTTGGTGAAGTCAAGACAGATGACACTCACTGCTCTCCCCTCATCTATCCAGCTGATCATCCCATCATAGAAGGCTATTGGGTTAGGCAGGCATGATTTCCCCTTGGTGAACCATGCTGATACTCCTGAGCACCTTCTTATCCTCCACATGCTTGGAGACAGCAGCCAAGATGAACTGCTCCATGACTCTTCCAGGGATGGAGGTGAGGCTGACTGGCCTGTAGTTGCCTGGGTCCTTCTCCTTGCCATTTTTGAAGACTGGCATGACGTTGGTTTGCTTCCAGTCTTCTGGCACCTCCTCCATTCTCCAGGACCTTTCAAAGATGATGGAGAACACCTTAGCAGTAACATCTGCCAACTCCTGCAGCACTTGGGTGCATCCCATTGGGGCCCATGGATTTGTGCATGTCAAGTTTCCCTAAGAGCTCTCTTACCCAATCTTCCTCTACCCAGGGCAAGTTTTGGATCAAGAGGTTAACTGTCTTTCCTCTTCCTCCTTGTTGTTTCTGACTTTCTCAAGGCAAAGGCTTCCTCTGGCCTCACTGGGCTTGGAAGAGCCTGGCATGGCTTAATTTGTACTTCTGCCACAAATTATAATTCTCTTTGTAAGTTTCTGTGAATCATTAAGAAAGTTGTAAGCAAAAGCTTAAGTAGTCCTAAATTTGTTTTCTTCTGATCTGCATTCCCAGCCATCTTAGGCTAGAAAATATTCTGATGATAACAATATAAAATAGTTTAAGGAGTCTGTTAGATGATAAATGGTTCAGTGAGACAGATTGTGTTGTAATGATACCAGTTTAATGAAAGGCTAAAAATATGAGAAGGATCATTAAAAATCTGTCAAACTTATTAATTGTAATCATATCTTTTTATAGCAGAGTTGCTCAGCACAAAATTAGTTGTTGCCTACTATAGGAATGATGTACATAGTACAGTTTTCTGTACTTTTTGAAAAACAAAAACTAGTAAATTAATTGTAATATAAGCAGATCTGAGTAGAGAGATGATAGAAGAAGGAACCCTGCTAAAAGGTGACACACTGTTTACTGAAATATAGGAAAATGATTGCTTTATGAAAATTCTAGCATAAACAGATACAATGTTATGAGTAGACTGAGATGTTTATTATCATCAAATACCTAAACGTCCCATCTGTCTTTGTCCTAGACCTTATATTTATCCTAAGCAAAATAGAATTGATTTTTTTTTTTTCTGAAGAGGGGTAAGATCACATTAAGTGTCTAATATAACAACGTGTTTTTCAGTCATGCAGGCTCTTGCTGTCTGTAAAATTAGCACACTTATGGAGTCTGGAATTTCCAAATTGAGAAAAGCTTTTAGATTTGTTTTTGATTGCTTATTTTTGCTCTGACCATTTTTATTCTAGATATATAATTTTAAGCACAAAACTTTCTATTTTATTATTGCAGATCAACTCCAAAGCTATTTCTCTGTTGTCTTTTGCCATGTAAGGTCATTGTAGCTTGCTTCATGTGAAGCTGTTTGCTTTGAATAAGTTTCTGGTTCTGATGGTATAGGACTAGTCTCTTCCTTTTGATGAAACACAGAATACTTGGTAACTCAGATTAATACAAATTTACAGTTGCATGAAAAAGTTTTGGGGATGTGAGATATGCTCAGTGCTCTAAGATGAACGGAGTGCACCAGGAATTAGACCATCAGCTGCTAGTTAGTGCTCACTAGAAAAAGTACTGCGCATGGATGTCAGAGTCATTGACCAATGTGTGCTCTAATCGCGATGTTTCCTGGACCAGATGATACTGTAGAAATGCGGAGAAAAGCTGAGTAAAACAAAACTATTTTGAAGAACAAGCTTTAGATTGTACTTAAACATAATTTAGAGTAGGTTTTGTATGTGAGGAAGCTCTTGTATTTATTCTCTCACTTCTGTAGACTCTTAGAACTCTGATGATGATAGCAATGATATAAAACGTATCTGTGTGTCATTAACTTGTCAACAGGCAACATGGATGCTGGTTATCTAGTGTGAAGTAAATTTGCATTAATTTCTTCATCTTGCCCTGTACCATTCTTTTCTATAAATTATGTCATGAAATGCCATTTGTTATTGCAGGAATTTGTATTGTAACTTAGCATGGAATTGGCTAGAAAAAACAGTTATTTCATGTTAAAGTATGTTAAAGTACAGGCGTATAGTATGAATTTACTTTCTTATGCTTATAGTCTAATAAACAAGTAGCACTCTTTTCCAGGACGATCATCTTTAATTTGACCTTGTTTTCTCCAGGACAAAGTAGATTGATAGAGGACATACATAGTCTTTAATGCATATTTTGCTTGAGCAAAAATATCAAATTACTTTTCTTGGTTCACATATGGTGATTTACTGTGCTGCTGTTTGCACTGGGAAATGCAAATGAATGACACCTCAGGTGAGCTTGTTGAATTGCGAAGAAAACACAAGAAAACTGAACAACTTTCCACAGATTCTTAGTGCGGCTGTAAAGCACTCAAATAATGAGCTCAAACCACAGTCTGGAAAATGTTAATTAAGCTTAATAGTATTTTTGTGCTTAAATTAAAAATTTTGTAAATTAAAAATTATATGCAATTGATGTTTTTCAGGGTTTCCCAGGACCTGGACAATACAAAATAGATAGTCAGTTTCAGAAGAATGAAAATGCAATGCAGCAGGGGAGAATATTTCTACATGCTCCTTTTCTTTCACAGTCCAAAGTAAGACCCCCATACTTTTTTCTTCCTCTTCATGTATTCTAATAACATGATTAGTAAAACAATAAGGTACCTGACAACAAGTAATAATTGTAGGGTGTCTATGATTGCTTAATTATTTCTGTGTGTTTCTGCACTGCTTAGTCTAACAGTTGATGACTGAGATGTATATGAACACAGCCCAGACAAACATTTCAATGGATTCGAACAATGGGAAGTGAGAGTGTGCACTTGTGAAAAATGTGTTGTGGATAGAAAGCTCCCGAGTAAATAAGAGAATGTTATTTTGTATGTGATCCACAAAGGAAGGTTAACGTGCCTATCAGTGGTTATAGATTTTGTTCAAGTAATGCTTAACACTTAGGTGTGTGCTCTAAAAGGATGATTGTGGAAATAAGTGAAATGTTTTTTCAGGTGTGCATTTCAGATATGAGAGGCTGACATTATGCATTACAATGCAGTCTTTGATTTTTTTTTTTTTTTTTTTTTAATCTCTATTAGTTATTTTAAGAAGTGTTTAGGACAAAAATTAACTTTATATCTATCAAGTAGATTATCTTTCTGTCTTCTGTATTATTAGATGTTCTGTATTACCTGTATTCTGAAATCACCTCCAGTATTCATTAGTACAGACATGCATATTAGACGTTCTGGTAATTTTAGTCCATGTTCAGCTTTCTGAACGTGCAGACCTATCTTGCAACTTGATTTTAACTTAGGTAGGATAGCTGTAATATGGTCAGCTACTGACTTGACCATAGCCTGTAATTTAGTCTCTCCAGGTAAGAATATTAAGTGCCACAGGTATTGGAAGCAATTTTGAATGAGGCCTTAGAACAATATTCGTTATATTTGTTATGCACAACAGATAAAGAAGTGGCTCTGCCCTTGTTTACTTTCCCAATAATTCCCATTCTTTTTCCTTTTATTGTTTTGCCATATGTGCTAGCTGACTGGTGATATGGCTGTACGCAGAGCATAAAATAATCCTCAAATTCTGCACGGTTCTATGCGATATGCTCAGTATATAGAGGCAGCAATGATGAAAACTGATAAAAGAAGGGTATAATTTTTCAAAGAGGGCACGTCTTTGAAAACACGTCTATATCAACATCTTGCATGCAAGGTCTGACTAAATAAGCATCTTGTTGGTTCTTAGCTATTCATAAGGCTATGTATTTGGGCACATGCATACTATTTGTACAAACAAATTCACAGTTAATACATCAGAGTTGAAAATCACTCCTATGTGATCAGAAAGATTAAAGATGGTGGCTGTCACTGTTTCTGAGTTATCTTCATTATGAAAGAGAGAAAGAGTGTAAATGTACTGAACTAAAGTAAGCATTTAATATAGTTTCTGAATGTCCTATAGGCTGTCAGTGGCATATATTTTTCCTTGTGTTTCACTAGAGATTTCTACCTGTGAGATCAATCACACCAGCTCCTGGCACCTATAATGAACCACACATGGCTCTTGAGTCCTTGAATAGAACATCGGGAGTGAAAAAGATCCCATTTGGTCAAACTACTGTTCGGTTTACTCAAGACTTCAGAGTAGAAAAAACGCCAGGTTTGCAATTAATCCAAATACTGCTGCTATCCAGATTACGCAACTTTAATATTAGTAGGGTAGATATTGTGGAACATGAGTAATTAATCATGTAACTGAAAATACAGTAAATATGAAATTAATTTGAAATGAAAAAGCTTTAAGAATTAGAGAAAATATACCTCTCAAAGACTGACTGACTTATACCAGATTTTAGCCAGAGATCCAAATGTGGTCCCTAACTCACCAATTTGGGGGAATTTCTAAAAATACAAGCACAACTTATCTATGATAAATGCAAACTAATTTATAATAGTATTGTCTGTTTACTTCTTTCATAGGATTCCTACCTAATGAAAAAGTAATGTAAATGACATCTGTGGATGTTAGTTCTCCACCTCTTTCTTTTCCCTTATCTCCACTCCTCCACCCAACTACTTTTGGGCTAGTATTAAATAAGGTTATTTAAAAATAAAAAAAAAAAAATACAGGCTCTATAGCTGTCTGGCAACAAAACAACAAAGATGTTGTTTATGGAAACTGTGATTTTTGCTGAGGTCAGTATGTACTCTATTAATAATGTTTTCACCCTGTTGGCAAGATTGTGTCTCATAATAATTTAGTAGTGATACATATCTTAATTATCCTCAGTCTAGGCTTTAGGTAATGTAGAAATACCTGAACTTTTTCTAAATGTTGCTCAGGGTAAGTTGTGCCTGATGTGAAATGATTTTTTGTCTGACTTTTTTTCAGATATTCTCTTTCTTGCCTTTCAAATATCCTGCGAGTAGGATGCAATACTGTACTCATAGTCCTCTGGCAATAGTCAGATATTTAGGTGTATATAGAGAGAATAATACATCCTGAAATTACACCTGTACCTAGCCCTTCAATTTATTTGAATAGCTAAATAATGTTACCTTTATTATGCACAAACAGCAGCTATGCTCTAGTTGAGGATGTGTTTAATAGTTCAGTATTCTATCTGCAGACATTGGTCTACTTTAATATGTTCAAACTGCAGACATACAATGTAAGGGCAAGTGGTGGAAAGAGTCTCTAAAAGGCAAATGCATGTAGCACACTGCTCTATAGTTGGTGCATGGTTATGTGAATTGTTGCTACAGAAGTTCTCAGTCATCTGGTGTCAGCAAGCACTTTGAACAAGCACTTTTTTTGCATTTGCTCCTCTATGTTTCATTTGCATGTTATGCCAATCTGCTGCAACACGTGTTTCTGGGAAGATTACCTTTTGCCTCTGATTTGTTACATGGTTGTGTTTCATTCCCTGACTTGCAGGCCAGTTGTCTGTGCCATCTAGGTGAGGGATGGACACCCCACTGCTACTGCCACTGACTAAGCCAGTCACTGTCCTGCACTAAAAAGGAGGAGATACTCAGAAATAATACAGTGTTATCTGCGTATCTCTTTACTCAGACTATGAATGTGAAGCGTTACCCTTAGCGCCTTTTACACTCTGTGTCACATTGTAGGAACAAGCCCATGTCTCAAGAGGCTGATCAGTGTTTGTTTTTTCTTTTGTTTAACTTTTTGCTTTCGTGTGTTTGCTCTGAGCCTTGGTTGCTAACAGTAATTACTCAGATGCAAAAGGCAACATATTTAAATTTTTGACATAAAAACTCTTGTCTGATTCTTCTGAGTAATGCTGAAGACAAATTTAGAAGATGATGCTGATTCTATTTTCATCAACACTGCTGAGAATAAGTCTGAACTCGCCCTTTTTTTTACCATTGGTAGACATTACTTTTGAATAGTTTTTCAGTTCAGCTGTCACCATGTTACTGGCAATTCCTTAAAGTATACCTGGAAGTCAGATGCTTGTCCTCCATCGAGCATAGATGTGTATCACATTAGAAGTCTCAATTCTCAGTGCTGTCATTAGAGATTATGCAGTACGCTTTGCCTTGTTGCTATCCTGTGACGAGCTGCCTAAATCTTTTATTAGGTCCCTCTTATAAGCCTACTTCGGCACACGGAAAAGTCTCCACTGTTGTTCATTTCTCCTCTACCAATGGGGAATGGGGCAGTTTACACAACAGTTGTCCTTTTCATAATGAAAAAGAGGAAGGCATCCCATGCTGGACTTGGACTTATGACGTGTTTGTGCTGCCGTTGAATTCATAGTTACACTAACCTTTAAATCTCCAGACACCTTGCAGACAATGAAAGACTCGATTCAGCACTCGCTTGGTTATCCCCACGATGAAGACTTTCATATCTCTTAAACATGCTAATAAAACTGTTAGGATGCCTTGTTAAAGGCTTACAAAATTGTCTTCAGATTTGTTACTGAAAAAATTCCTCACTGTGTAAATAGTTACCTTCTTGGTAGAAAGTTGTATTCAGTATCTATAGATAAATTATTTTTCATTTCCTCTGCCAAATACCAGACACAATATCAATATGTTCAACAGTACATACTGCATGCGTTTTGGGAATACAACTGTAATTATTATACATATAGAAACTTTTCACCCAATCAGTATCTAAATTGACAGTATTTTGTTATTAATAAAATCACAGAACAGTTGGTTAATACACAGAAGGTGTATTAATAGTTATGGTATTGCAAAGTTTTATTATAAAAGGAAACTTTGTTGAAGGCTGACAGAAGTGTTTTGACTTTTTTCAGGCCCTGCATTTTATAACATTCTGAACCATAGTATTGAAAATGAAAGTATAAAAAACATGTATTTGGCCTATGTGAAGAGAGCAGCGTTTGGATCTTCAGCTCCTCGATGTTTGCCCCTTCATGAAGAGGAAGAATTGTGTACTCCTGGCCCTGCTGATTATCAGGTATCTTAAAAAAAAAATCTTGTAAAAAGAAAGCAAAGAAAGGTTTGGAGAAAATAAGTAAAAGCCTGAGAATTTTGAAAGTTATAGGCATGTATACTTGTATATATGTATATAGGCAAGAAGATATATATGCATATAGGCATGTGTAAATGTATATAGGCAATCAGTAATATTTTTGAAAAATTATTTGTGTCTTGTAAAGAAGAGAGGTTACCAATGAAGAGGAAGTGATATTCTGAGTATGCCTAAATGAATGTCTAAACTTTTCTGTTCTTTTGTGGAATTTATTTACAGTTTAAATAAATAAAGTACCTTTGACATATTTTTTCATTCAAAGCAGACCATATTTTAATTGCAATGATAATAAATTTATTTTTTTTCTGAGC
Source organism: Crypturellus undulatus (assembly GCA_013389825.1). Taxonomy (NCBI): domain Eukaryota; kingdom Metazoa; phylum Chordata; class Aves; order Tinamiformes; family Tinamidae; genus Crypturellus; species Crypturellus undulatus. Next base: position 221,915 of record VWPW01028056.1, read on the forward strand.
AATTAGGTTAAAAGGACAACATATGATTTGGAAAAGCAATGCAACTATGATGGAACAAATTGAGAAAAATTAGTGAGTCATGAGTTATTTTACTGCTTCTTTTTAAATTCAGAAGCTCTGAGACAGCCTTCTTAAATTTTGATTTTCTGCTGTTTGTCACTACTTCTCTATCTATAATGGAAAATAATAATCCTTTTAAAAATATATTTTGCTACTTGCTCAATGTGTCATAGTTTTATGACTTACTGCAACCTGCTTTTTTTCCCTAAATAATCAGCTATTGAAGGGGAGATTTAATAACACGATTAATTCTAAGCACCGCAAAATCATATTGATATAGCTCCATGTTTATATGCTACTTTGAATGGCATCTCAAAGCAAAATATATTATGTGATTATATTTACATATGAATAACCTATGCTTTTTGGAAAATATATCAAATCAAATTGTTACTTCTTGTCCCCTAATATCTCACCAACAGCCAAGAGAATAATGATCACTCATCAGTACTATTTTTTGAATACTTAAATCTGTTTTGATTTGAATATCAAGTACAAAGATGTAAATTTATATGCTAACAAAAATACTGCAGTTGTGAGTAGAAAATGGCCAAATCAAAAGGACAAATATCACAATAATTAGATAAAGAGATAGGTTGAAAGTCTGTGGGAATTCTTTACAACCCAGTAGTTATTTTTATTACAGGATAATCTGAGAATCATCATAAAAGGAGAGGACAGATTGCCAAATAGAGGTGTCAGGATATGTTTTTCTCTGCATTGAAAAAATGGAAATGGGTGTTCCCCCAGATGTTAATCTGACAAACTAGACTGCTCGTGTATCTTATTACAATTATTTCTAATTATATTTAGCGATGACAGTTTTTAAGTCAAGGGTGGAACAGTACATGTAAGACAGTTCATGTTGCCATATATATAAAACCAGTTGCTAGCAAAGATTGATACCTCTCCATTTTGAAAAGTGTTTATGTAGGTTTTCATGGTGACAGAGCATATACATTTAAGTAAGGTGCATATGCACATAAATATGAGATTGTACTGATTAAAGTAGACTGACAAGATATTCTGATAGCTATTTACATATGACCTTGGGTAAAAAAAAAAAAATCTCTTTAAGCCAAAAGTATGTCTTCAAAATTAAAAAGAGTAAAATGTCTGCTATTAACACTTCAGAATGTCACTATGGGGAAATATTATCAAAATACTTAAATATTTGCATATGTTTTTCACACGAAGCAATGCCAGAATTACTATTTCTTCACTGAAATATTTCTATAAGAAGTGTTTGGAAAAAAAATGTTGTGAGCAGCAGAAGAAGATGCCTGTGGGAATATCCACGCTTGTAAACTAATTCCACATTTCACCACCATGGGTGTATATCTCTGGCTGGATCAGACCCTGCAGGTGCACTATCTTTGCTCTGCTGCCATCATGGTTCTAGTTTTTTACAATAAACTTATGAGCATGTAGACTCATGAATCTGTCCAGTTTGCTACAAGTTCTCTCTGCTGACTGCAGGAGAGAGAATTTTGTGCTATATTTCTTGTGTTGTTTAGGAGCAACTTTGTATATTGCATACCAAGTCATATGACAAATTCTATACTTGGGCATTGATCATTACAATTCCTACATTAATATTGTGTTGTATAGCTAGAGGCAGAGAGATAAAGGTGAAATAAGCTCTGGATTCAGGAAATCATCCCAGTTCAGTTAAGCTAATATTCACATGCTATTGAAGTTGAGAGATTTTAAGAGGAGACATTCAATTAAGTGTCTACTTGCTTGTTTTCCTCAGTTATGATATATTTGCATATACAATGAATACATCTCTTTCCTTTTTTTTTTTTTTTTTTTAAGTTTAAAAGCCTCACCTTATGTCAATGCAAATTACAGTTTAAGCATGGATTTCTGACATTAGATAAGAACTTTATGGGAGAAAGCCTCTGAAATCATATGTTAGACTAAGTTGAACATCATTTGGGTGCGTTCCTTAAACTTAAACATATATGATGCATCTATCAACAATTTTTTATGCACCTATTAACTTTGTGTGTGTGTATATATATATATGTATATATATATGTAAAGGAGGGTATAGATTAAATGTTTTCTCTTTCCTTTAAAGGAAATTCAAAGAAGTTATTTTGGTATTGTTCATAAAATACTAAATAAATGTAACAATCTACAAATGTTAATATGAAATTTGGATTTCTGACTTCAGTGTTTTAGACTTTTTCTGATTCTTCTGCATTTACTTTTGCAGCTTGCTCATTAAAATGTTGTTTATAAAATATGCAAGATAAGAAATATATCGAAACTGATATAAAATCCGTTAATATAATTTGTGTTTTTTATTTCATAATTTGTGTTTCTTCATAATGTAAAACTTACCTGATAAAGACCATGTGAAGTTGGCAGCATATACTGAAATTGACTTTAGATCAGTAATTCTAATGTCAATACAATGTGCTTTAAACCCATAAAAGACAATTTTAAGTGAGAGGACTTTCTTGAAGACTAATATCTCTGTTCTAGAATTTTCAGGTCAATAAAAATACTGAAAAAACACATAAATCCCAGAAATCTTTACCTTGCTTCTTAACAAGAGAAAAAAGACCCGCAGTTGCTATGGTAAGAAAATTCCTAGATTACTCTAATACCTCTATTATTTTACTATACCTCTATTATTTTTAAATTTTTGAGCAAAAAATCCCTGGTCGTGCCAGAATCTTGGGTGTCTTAGTTTAGCTGAATCAAAAAATTGCCCTTAAGGAAAGCCTGAAGTTGATTTTCTATGTGGTCTGCACATTAAAATCTGCTAGAATAGCATGTTGTAGAATGCATGAAACTGCAATGTAATGATTTTAATAGGATTTCTTTTCCTTTTTTTGGGTAATATTTATGGTTTTAAATACAATTGTACAGTGATTGGGTTTTTACACAGTTTGATCCTAAGTTTGTGAGCAATAGTTAATTTAGAATGTAGCATTGTGCTTGTGGAGTTGCACCTTGCATGGCACTGCATTTCTTAAGGCTTCCATCCTGTAACCTTTTCAACTGCCTCAATTTAGTCACTGTAGGTCATCTCCTCATCTTCTCAATTCAATTGAAACAATTATCTACATGATTAAATATATTAAACATCTTTATATCTTGTATTATACCTACTAATCTTTTGCTCCCTCCTCTTTCCCTTGTCTAGCAAGGTTTTGAGACAGCCTTTATTTTTCCACCCTCTTTTTTTTTCTTTCCCTTTTTTCTTATTAACTACTGGTCAGCAACTTAAAAAGACTTTTCATCACTTGGGTATCACATCTCATTTCCCCTGCCCCCTCTGCTTCCCGGCTCCGGCTTGCCTCTTGGTACATGCAGTCCCATTGCCTGGGGGCTCACGCAACTGAGAGTCTCTCTTTGGGCTCCCTCTCACCCTATCCTTACTGGGCTTTGCTAGGACCTTTCATCACCAAATCCTCCTTTTCTTGAAGCATTACAGTAGACTAAAGTAGTAGGAAAATGTTGTGTTTTCCCTATCGTTTCACGTTAGAAAAGACAACAGATAAATTTCCCTGTCTATTTGTAATGACTTGGAAAGCTTCCTAACGTCTTCTCTTGAATTGTCTAGAAATGCGGTATTGAGGCGAAGAATTTTAACAAGAAAAAGGCTTAGATTTTTTTACATGTATGCCTTTGCTTAATGAAGAACTACCTGGAGCTGCCCAGGGAATATCACAATTCTTTTTTCCTGTAAGTCAATAGAAAAGAAATAGCCAGGGTGCCAGTAACTAGAAATACTGCTATTTCAGTCTTTTCTCTTTTTTATTATTTTTTTTAAGTGTGAAGGTTTTGGCTAAAGGCAAATATCCAAAGAATTCTTCCTCTTCAGTATCAAAGACAGGCCAAGGAACCTTGCTGCAATTTCTGACCAAAAAAAAAAGAAAAAGAAAAAAGAGAAGGCCTATTTCTATTTGAATGGAAATAGAAAGCCTTATAGCTATAGATGCCTCAATATGAGTTAGTGGTCTAGACCCCCTTTATAATTAGTATATAGAGTATACTCTTAGGACTCACTTGATCTAAGGTAGTTTTGAGATGTACATTATAGATATTTAATAAGTGAATTGAATTACAACTCATGATATTCATCTTCTGCCTGCATCAGAAGCTTCTGTGTAGTCTAAGAATTAAGTGATTACGATAACTTTGCCCTTATTAATAGACTCTTTAATTTCATGGCATTTGATTTTATTATTTTTTAAGAAACTTTATTAAATGAATAGAGTGATATTGCTCCATTTCTATCTTATCTGTGTCATGTCACTGCCATGTGTTCTGGAAAGTAGAAAGTAGACCATGTAAAATAATATGTAAAATATTATGTAAAATAATATAAAAATGTGGAAGATGCTATATCCATTTTACGTAGCTGCCTGCGACCACAATAAATCTTATTCTACCAGATCATAGTGTCCTTTCTTCCAGAAATATGGTACATAAAACAGTCTTTTCTGTCTAGTAGTTGCTTTGGAAGTTGTTTGTAGTATCTTAACTGCACACATAAATAACTTTATTCTGATTAAATGACAGAGAAAATTGGTGCAGCCACTGCACTGCAAAACCTTTTGCACTACTTTATAAAGTTNCTACACTGCAATATATATATATATATATATATATATATATATATATATATATATATACACACACATGTATGTATGTATTATATATAAAAAAAATTACCCAAGCAGGGTTAATTGGTGTAATACTTCTAAAAACTTTGACTAATTAATTTTCCTAGGAGCTCCTAGATGTCCCAGGGAGTAGTCCTGGATAGCAAGTACCAAAAGGCAGAGAGGATGTATTCCGATTTCTGCGGAGTCAGTAGAAACCGTTGATAAATATGAAGAAAAAAGCTTTGTAGTTTTGGATGAATTGTCACCATGTAGGTCATGTGTAACTCTCAAGTTACTGGGAAAGACTTTAGGGACCTGATTCTGTGGGCCCCAACAATTTTTCTCCTGAGGGAAGCAGGGAGGCACATAGTAGATATTAGGCTGTGTTGGAGACATAGGAATTTCTGCATCTTTCAGCTGTCTCTTATATTATCTGGAACAACATCTGCCCTGGGTAGCTATTGCAAGCTTATGAGTCCAGTTATTCTGTAAATAGCAGTACTTGGAATATTTAGTCAGCCAATCAAGAGAACCCTGGTAATTTGAATCAAAAATGAGCTGCAGTTAGAGCTAAATGCACACTCTCAGTACTGTTCATATTTTTTTCTTAAAATATGTCAATATTCTTAGTTTACAAACATAATTTTAATTAATATAATTAATAATCAAACAATTTCCAGCAAGGAAATGGATTTTTGCACAGATACTAATGTAAAAATGAAATACAAAATTACTTTTAAAACTGTGAAAAAATCCTTGCCCTTTTTAAAATGTATGCATGTTTGGAATAAACCAATAAATATGCATTTTCCTCTCAGTTCTGACTTATATCTGGATGCTAGCCAACAAATTGAAAGAAGGTTGGCTGTTTTATTGACTATTTTTGGATATTAGAATTTCAGAATGCTAATTAGAAAATGTGATATTTTACTGATTGAGGGGAAAAAACACTTGTGTAATTTTCAAATTTTCATACTATAACAATTCTATTTTCATGCCATGTGTCTCCCCCTATTGGCTCAAAGGACAGTCAATTCTAATATCTAACAGACATTTATGCAATTTTATCTTATGAGCAGATGCTTGAAAACTGAGTACCTGGTCATACATAGTGGATCATTGTGTTGGTTTTAGTTCAGTATTTTTTTCAATAGTAATGAATAAAATCACATTTACAAAAAACTAGTATTTATAAGTAAATAAACTGCTGTAGTAATAACAGTTTAACATAAATATTTATTGTAGTATTCCTCATTGATAAATTAATGTTTAGCATATTATTTCATGGAGGAATGGTTAGTTAAGAAAAGATGAGCAATATTTTTTTTCAGAATATTATTTCTCCCTGTTATAATTAGTATGCATATAGAAAATGAAGTTCAAAAAAGATGTGGAATTATTCTTGTTCTTTTGAAGGGTCAGTGGAGCAAATAATGCCAAATGTAATTAAAATCACATAATGCAAAATTGCTTTGTGATATATCCAAATGCTCTTTAAATCTATTTTTAATTTGGTAAAATTACTGATTTCAAACATGTAGAAAAGAGAAAATATGTGTATTTCCAAATGGACTCCTATGTTTTTTTTCTGCATATGAGTAAAATATTTAAAAATCTGTATGCTCATGGCCTTTGAAGGTGTTGCAAGATGTTTATTTTTCAATAATGTATGTGTGGGAATGAGCCTTATAATAGCTAGTAAGATTTACGCTGCAGGGCTTGTGCTCAGCAAATAACATTTGCCTTGTACTAGTTATACTTGTCTAAGATCATACACAAGGCAATGCCTGGAGGAACAGGAGAATTATTTTAGCTAGATCAACAGATACAGTGAATATATGTTCATAGAAAGATGTGGAGAGTGGAACAAAAGGGGAACTTGTACCCTTCCTCAGATGATGTCTAAGGAAATGTTTTTCCAGGAAAGTCACATTAAGGGAGGGTTTATATACCTAAACAATATATTTCTCCAGTTTAAATGAATTTCTGTAGTAAATAATGATCTCTTATAAATTTTGTGGCCTCAATACAGAATGCGAAGTCCCCTGAAATGGGTAAGATTACTTATAAAGTTAAGCACGTTGAAGTGCTTGTTTGGAATGGGCTTCAGACTCTCCATTGTAGTCTTTGTCAAAACTTTTGATTTTCATCAGTTGCTAATTTTTCAAGAATCATTTTGGCTTCTGGAACTCAAGTCTCCTCCATTCTTGGATATGCCACAGGCATATTTGCAGCCCCTGGCAAGCAGTTAGATAATTATGATCTAATTTATAAGTGAATGTGATTTGCAGAAAGAGAATAGATGTGTGAATCTTTTTAAAGCATCTGGTAGCTATGTACATGCTTGTGAATGGAAAAATGAATGTTTTTACATCTGTCTGTTTTGGAGCTATTTATATCTTCAAAAAGTTTTCAAAATGCTTTTAGCAAATGAAAAATTAATCCAGTTATTAAATATACTATGGATAAGAAGAAAGTTACTGTTAAATATGAACTGAAAAAATAAGCTGAATCTGGCAAGTTTAATCCACCATTATGCTGTAATCATGTAAACTGCTGGTTGACTGCCATTAAACTATTAATATGCAGTACTGCTGAAGAAGACTTAATTAAATATAATCTTTCATGGAAACTAATTCCCTAGTATATTACTTCTGTAGAAGAAAAGACTCTTTGCTGGTTCTGCCCTTCACCTAATTTTTCAATTTCTGTGCCCCTGAAATGCACTGGGATGGATTAATCCCCCCACTCTTGATACTACTCGCGTTAAAAGAATTATAAAATAAAGTGAAAGAAGAGAATGGTCTTTGGTTAAGAAGTGGTTAAAATATACTAGATTTGTGGAATACCATGAGAAAAGGTCCAACCTCAGAAGAATAGAGAGAGGAAGAACGGTGATATTTAGGGTGATAAGTATGGAATGGGATTGGAAAAAGGAAACAAAATGAAGACAAGAACAAATTTGAACTTGATTTAGTGAAAGATGTGAAGGAAGCAAGTGATGGGAAAACAAGTTATACAAAATGTAGCATGATTTTTGCAGCAGTGTTTCAACTGGAGATGATAACTGTTAATGCATTATGGGAGGAATAAAGGGCAGAAAATAGTGTGGCATTATTAAAGCAAGGTGTTGTTCTGTAATGAACAACAACAGAAAAAGTCTCTACCGGGGATCACTGAAAAATCAGATGTATGGGTGTCAAAGACCATATTTAAATCCTGAATCTGCAAGAAAGCAATTGTAGGACAGCTAGTGCTGACAGTGATAGAGAATATAAGTAAAAGACTCTTTGATTTATATATATATATATATAAAAGTGAATTTCATCTTTGTAAGTAATAGAGAAATAGAATTCCAAGTGTGTATCTTAAGCCTGAAAATAGCATATAAGTGAATGCTACTTGTGCAATAGGTGTTTTTGAAAATGTTAGGCTTATTCCAGTATGGGATGGTTTTAATATGTACTTTTGCAGGATGGGAGTAAATAAAATTTTGAAGAGGGCTAAGGCTTTTATGGTTGTTAGGACATGTTTCATGTTATGAAACTCTCAGAGAATTTTATTAGAAATAAATTGCAAATGCATGTGCAAAGTTAAAATATTAAAAGCAAGGAGAATAGAATATCTATAGCATTTGGAGTGATCTAGTAAGTGGACTGCTTCTATCCCTGTTTTCTGTGCAATCTTATCTTGTGTTAGCAGTTAAGTGGCTTCTGTTAAAGGCTAAACCATTTTCTGTTTGGCTTCTATTTAAAGGCTAAATCATTTTCTCTTATGTTGTCAGAATTACTGCTTTGATAGAGAATTATTAATGGAACCACTTTGGAGCCATGTTAGTAGGAGTATACGTTATGTGCCCCAGTTCATTCAAGAACTAAGTCTTGAATTGTAGGTTGCAAACTATGATTTTTAATTCCATAATCTGCAGTGTGGTGGTTTCAGCTGTGTCCTTCCATCTTATATTTTGTCTATTTTTTCATTGCTCAAAAAAGTCAGAAAATGATCAGAAAAGATCAGAAAGTTCACAGTTGTCAATGATGAGTTTTTCATCTTTCCTTCTTTTAAGGGGATAATTTGGTGTTCTACTGAATATCTAGATTATTTCTATTTATAGACAAAAAAATCTTTAATCAGAAAATCAATTTTATAATAGATTAAATTTTGGAGTTTTTTATGAGCAGAAATTCATACACTTTATAAGGTTGTAATAATGAAGAGAATTTGATCAGCTGTAGAAAAGGACAAAGCAAGAATCCAAACTTAAGAAAATAGGCCTATACTACTCAAGTAGCATTTTAACAGGACATTAGATTACGGCAGAGAATTTGAACTTCAAATGAGTATCTACTGGTGAGGGGCTCTGTGCGTTTTTTTTTTTGTTTGTTTGTTTTATTTTTTGTTTTATCTGTTTTTTATTTTTATTTTTTTTTGATAATGGCAGGAAAGTTAAAAATGGTCAAGAGCTTTGAGCCAGTGAATGAGGGGGCTTCTTGGAGATGCCCGTTCAGTTATGATGCTTTAATACCAGTGTCTCCAGCTAAAACAACTGCAGATTGTTTAAATGGAGGTGAGGGGTAAAACTGAAGTATTACCCTAGGGCTATAATGGCGAAAATGTTAAGGGTAAACACATGCTAAGAGTAAAAACTGAACTCCATGAGATCTGAAGCAGCTGTGAATATTTACAGCCAAAATGCTCACAGCTGGGACTGAAAAGCAGCTTTTTAAGCAGGCGAAAGAGAGGCTACCACATCTGTGTGGTTTCCTTCATCTTCAGTTTCTGTGATTCTCTGCAGAAGAGGCTACTTTTCTAGGCCAGAGGCACACATGCTTCAGGCTAATTTCTCTGTGCATTTTAGCTATTCTTCTCCCTTTTGCTATGTTCTTAACACAGCTGAGCTAAACTGCAACAGTTATCTGCTCTCTTCCTATTACTTTGCACTAAAAATGAATTCCTGATCCTTTCAAACAAAGGTGTCATATAAAAGAGCCATTTAAATTGGCTGTTTAAGGCAAAAAATTTTGCTAGGGAGATTAAGATTTCTACTGTCTGGCATTTATGATGGCTGGTAGTTTGTTGCGACTGAGGTGCTCTGGAAGCACACGGTCTATCAGCGCTAGAACACTCGGAAAGCCAAATACAACTGAGCCTTTTTGCTTACTAAGGCTTTTAGCTTGTGGAAATTTTTAGAAATGATTTCATGTGAGATTAAAAATATCATTTTAAGAGGTAAATTACACTGTTAAGTTTACAAAGTGTAGCTATTATTTTATGCTCATCTAAGGCTATGATATAATATGGCAATGGAGGTCTGAGAACCTCTGAACATTTATAATTTTATGTTTATTTTGAGCATCTTGTAATTTTTTACTCCTGGAGAGTAGTAGTGTTTCAGCATGGGTAGTATCATCATATTTAGATGCTGCCATTTCTCTCCAAACTTCATGAAAAATCTGTGGTTTTGGAAAATTGTATGTGCTAGCCTTGTTATGCAAGAGTGCCTGGATTTCTACGTGTACTCTACCCTTATTGCAAAATAGGTAGTCTTCAGTTAGGTGTGATAGATCATTTGGTTTCTACGAATGTTAATTCTAGTCTGAAAAAGAAAAGTGAACTTTGATTGTTTGTTTTTGTCTTTATACAACCTCGTATCTTGCAGATACTCTTCTGCAAAAATATAGTTGTTACATGCATTGAGAAGACTAAAATGCCGTAGGTTTGAATATCTCATACGAAGTGTGACATATCTCATATGAAGTGAAGTCATGACCAAGATCGTTTGTAAATTTAATTTGTATTTAAGATGAATTCTGTTTTATAAAGTTACCTACTGATTTATAGAAATTACTCTTAAGATTCAAAATGAGATTTTAGACTCAGAGATGAATGTGTTGAAAACAAGAGTTTTTCCTGTATTTGTTTAGTGGCAAATATGCTTTCAATTCAAATCTACCTGACTCGTGTCAACAGTGCTGCAAAAACCCTTTGCAGTTGTTACAATCCAGGCAACCTGCTGTGGACATAGCTAGCCATGAATACTGACTTTATGGTTCTTATATATGCCTGCTGTTTAAAGATTAAATTTAGTAACATAAAATATTCTGCATCATACTGACAAATTGAAAGATAGGAACAGATAAAATCACTCGCATTTAAGTCAATCATTTTGTTCCTTCTATTTTTCTGCACAAATAAAGCTCATAAGGAATAGTGTGGTACAACGGATAGTCAGTCGAGGTAAAAAACTGAATGAATTTCCTGATAAAAGATGAATGCTGTTAATGAGTACCTCGTTAGAACTATAAATTATGCACAAATAGAGACATTTTAGGTGTTTTCTTTTGTGGGGGGACAGGGAGGAATCAAATATTTCTGTATCTCCCATAAGCATAGAAATTTTACCATGGTATCAGCATAATATGTCTGCTTGCATAATGGTGACTAAAACCATCTTTGAGACATATCCAAATGACTCCATGTCTGAGCATCATGAGAATATGATAGAGGAATAAAAGTTTCCTTGTTTAGTAAATACCAATGTAAAATTTTAAAACAAGTCACTTACAGTGTTTAAAACCAGTGGATTATAGATACAGACTTTATGCCTAACACACAAAAAATAGGTACAAAACTTTTTTTTAATACACATGAAGTTACACTGCAGAAGAAGCTGTGCATAAGCATATTTATTTTTATATAACTTAGTTAATTATTGACCACAACTGCTAAGATAAATAGCAGTCTTTCTTTTAAAGATTAGATGTGATAATTCCTTATGAGTGTCAAATGCTTGCCTGCCCAGGTTTTGTAGTAGTGTGTGAGAAAAAATGATAATTAAAGCTGCTTATTTTGACCATTGTGGTCTCCAGTCATTCTAGCAATATTTACATTTTTTCCCCATTCTTGCTTTATTTCTGTAAAAATTGGGATAGTGACAACTTGTCAGCAGCTCATCTGTGTCTAGGAATACCATATTCAGCAAGGTAGCATTTGTTTTAATAATGGTCATTACTTGTGGGAAAATTCCTTCTCAGGTGTTAGATGTATCATAAAGTATTGACAAAAGAAGGATGATCTTCCACTCCCTAATTTATGCTCATCATGGAAACCACTTGTGTTGATTGACAAATCTTTTAGAATTTTTGCCTTCATTCAGACATGGGTAAAGGGGTTTATTTTCATACACTTAAAAATATTTATTGGCTCTTCTAATTCCAGAAAGTTATAATATTCCTCCTTTATGCACTTTAACATGAGATTGTTTGACTTAAGATATTTCAGTCAGTGAGTGTTTTTAGTAAGTGCTTAGTGAAGGATTGGACTGTGTACGGATAGATATCTTTATGTGGGAATTGAATTTATCTGAAGTAAAGTTTCTCTAGGTTCTTTCCCAAAGTCATGTTTCGAATCAAATCTTAACCTGCTATTAAGTTTTTTTTTTCTTCCTTTTTTTTTTTTTTTTAATATATTTTGTCTTATTCTTAGCAAGGAAGCTGTTATTAGAAATTACTGGTAGCTGGTAGTGGTATTGGATTTGGTTGTTAATATCCAAATGTAGAATATAACTACACAAGCAGGAAATAACAGGAAAAGAAATAAATATTTAATCCTGCTTGAGGTTTCAAAGGGAAGGGAGCACAAAAGATAGGACTTGAGTATAAATTTGGGGGGCACTGTATTCCAATTATGTGTTTGACAATTAAAAAAATCATTATTGCACTGATTAACATCAAAAATTAATTTATGCTCAAAAATGAACTTATGCTCATTTTGGGGAATGTGAGTATGTCAGCTGTTGGGGATAAAATGACTTTTTTTTTTTTCATATCCAGCTGACTAGCTAAATCCTGGAAACATAACTTCTGTATGGCAGGAATATTCCTTACTGGTTACCACTCCTATATGCTATAACCAGATCAAACCCATAAAATATCTTATCTACATAGCTACAAGATACCTGGACCAGGAGGAGGAGGATTCTTTACACATTGCAGGTTGTGTGTGTGTACTTTTTTTTTAATGCATTTCTTTCTGTGCTTTTTATCTGAAGAGCTCTGAGGCAATGACTAATCATGGTGTGCTTCAGTTGTAAAAGAAATATGGTGAAAGCTGCAATAAAAGGTATTTTATTTCACTCTACTTTTTAGTTCTTGTATTTACTTTCATCGCTGAAAAGATAGTGGGAAGCAACACCCACGTGGTCTGAAAGATGACAGCTATTCAAAGGCTGTCTCTTCAAATTGAATCTGCTTAAAATTATTAATAAAATAACCATTTTTGCCAGTCCTTTTCCTCTCCCCATGTCCTGAATGTTCAGTCATGATATTTTTGTTACTTGCCAATGCTTTCCCTGAAGGCTGATATATTTTTATACATACATATATATATATATATATATATATATATATGTTTTTTTTTCCTCTCCACCGTTTTAAAGAACCTTGGATCTGAACATCAATATATAAAGTAAAAAGAAATGTCTTCCTCTACTTAAATGCCCACCTGCCTTTATGAAAAAATCAACTGTAACATTTATAGCATTGAGAATTTGGAATGTTCTTCTAGCATCCAGCTGCTTAAGTTCCTCACATCTTGCTGTTTAGAAAGTCAATTTATTTTTTACAAACTCAAATTCTTATACAGATACATTTGAGACTATCATGAAATGAGACACAGTAATCAATTTAAACTCAGCAGTTGTCTGCTATTAATTGCTATTTACACACATTTAAATGCAAAGCTCATGATAGCTCTGATTCATAAAATGTTAAAGATATTTTTAATGGGGGAAAAGTCTTGAACTCTGTATGTGGCAGTAAGAATTTGCGTTTCTCATCAGGTAGGCATCTTACCATTTTATACAGGTTTCTCCCAGCACAGAATCTTTGTTGTCTTTGAAATTTAAACATTATATGTCTGATTTTGCAGGTAGTATGTATATTTAATAAAGAATACAGAGTAGTAAATTCTAACAAAAAAAGGCAATTTGATTATGCCATGGTATTTCTTTATATGTGGGTTTTGGTTTATACTCATATAAAATTAACGAATAATATTAAATGCTGTGGGGTTTCAAGTGTCTTCTGGGATGTGCTAGTATTATTCATTGTGGAGGATCCACACAATTCCTGTGTGTATATATTTTTATTTGTAGGTAATACAGAGATATATTCATCTACATCTGTAATTAACACAAGCATTTTTTGGAACCAATTTATGGTTGATTTGTACAGTGTAGCATTAGCATAAAAGAATTTAGAAAACCTAATGGGAAGCACTTTGTCTCAGATCTTCAATTCTCCAACTATTTTCATCAACATTGAATGTTTTCTGTTATAAATATATATATGTATATAATGTTATTGAAAATTGGTAAGATAACATATGACTTTCCTTGGTTCATCAGGACTTCCCTGTGACTGAAACTAGTGAAATAACTTCCTTCAGAGTGTTCCCCTGTGCCATGTGCTCTAGGTGTCCTTGCTTGAGCAGGAGGGTTGAACTAGATGATCTCTAGAGGTCCTTTCCAAACTCGACCATTCTGTGATTCTATGTGATCCTGTTCCAGGTATTATGAAAGGTATTAGGATAGTGGATCCACAGAAAAACTGCATGAGTCACAGTTAATCTTGTTTTAGATATTAAATGGCCAGATGTTGCTGCCCCATATAGTAAATGACAAGTTTGAAACATAAGTCATTTGGTTGCTTTATACCTGAAGAGTAATTAGTTCCTGTGGTTCTGTGAGCCATTGAAGCCATGGATTTGTTTCAGAGACCACCTTGCAACTGTTATTTATTTTAATCTAGTGATCCAGGCCAGGCTGTTGATAAATAGTAATGAGATGTTGCCAAGGTAAAAGGTTTATAGTGGCGACATAATGACTTTTTAGAAGAGACAGTCTGAGAAAGGTTGTTTTTTAATCCTTTGACAGGTAAGTTCATGAAATCAACATGAAATGAATAAGGCTGATTTTACTGAAGGAGTAAAACTGTAGCACCAAAAGTCTGTAATTAGACTGGCATTTATTTGGTGACATTTATTGCCACTTGGTAGCAGATAAGCATGGAGTTAATTTAAAACAAATCTATGCATTGCTATCAGCAGATAAGGGGCCACACTTAGGGTGTTTTGGAATAAGTAAATCAGAGTACTTTTAATGTGTCTTAACTTTTCCTTGATGAAATGCTTGTGTCAGTCTTGTTTATGTTAGGTAGCATAAGAGAGAGGTAAGATAATAGTCTTTCTAAAAATATGGCCTGTTATCCTTCAACCACAGTAGTGCTGCTTCCATGAGTTTTTCACATTTTAAAAATGTGAAATGTTTTGGATTCTCCAAGTCAGGATGAATCCAGCAGTATATTCTACCTTATTGGGAACATTTTATCACTTAGGAGGAAGGCTTGCAGTATTGTAACAGTTCACTGCGTGTTTATTTTGACTTGTTCTACATTTGGCTTGAATAAAATATGCTTTTTGCTTCAGTTTGCATCATTAAAAATTCTTCTGCCTTCCCCTTCGGTTAATTATACATACACATACAAACAAGGGGGCAAACTAACCCAGTGTCACATTTCTGACAGTGTCCAAAACAGAAGAAATGTAGAATGAGAAAGTGCATTAAACAAAGCATATAGTGAAGAACTCTTGACATATGTCTATTGAATTATTGACATGTATCTATTGACATCTATTCAATTGAAATCTGAATGGTTCATCACATAATTGTAATTGTTTTTAATTGACAGAAAAGTGCTAAAATTTATCAGAGAATACTTAAATACTATGGAGTTTTCAATTAATTTCTTTTTACCATAAGGACAGTGAAATCTGAATCAGTCTTTGGGTGTTCTCATGCTCTGAAAAGGACTTGCGGTTGCCTGTTCTCAGGATACATCCATCCCCTATCTTATTTTTTTAATAACCTGATGTATCCTGCAGTTTGAACAACCTTCTCGTAAAAAGAAGGGATCTTTGTGCATCCTTCTGTCCTTCCCTTTGTAAGGACTTGTCACTTGGATTTTTCAGATATGTTTTGATGCTACAACAGGGCTTGTGTTCTTTTCCAGATAGTGCCATTCTTGCAGGCAGCTACTTCCTTGTCACTTAAGTATATGTGTGCTGAGATTTTTGTGATGTAAAAGTGGTCTTGAACTTTTGTTACCTTAAGTTCACTGAGGAATAATCACTTCCATGCTTATAACTTAGAAACAGAATTCTCCTATACGAATGTCTACCTAAATCTATATTAATGTCTATCGAAATATCTACATTTTAATATAATTAAATAAAGCATATATTTGGTTTTAAATATTAGGCCCTATTTTATAAATGTACTATTTAAAAATCAAGTTTGTATCTGGGTTATTAAAATGCAAAAAACAATTTGAAACCTGTAAAGATGAATGAGATTTTTAGATCTTTTGAAAAAGAATTGGGTGACAGTTATCTCAGTTATTTTTTTTTCTTTATTTTCATTGGACAATTTCTCAATAGCGTGGTTGTCAGTTTTAAAGGAAGGGAGTTTTTAATTATCCTTTTGTTGTTTTTGTTTTAATCACCTTGAAAAATTCTGGGTTGGTGAGAAAAGGCTGACAGAACCTTAAATATAGCAGGCACTAGCAGGGGTCTCAACAACAAGAACAAAAACTGGTGATTGAGAAGGATGCCTATAAGTAGATGAGCCATTTTAGTCATTTGCCATTAAAGCAGTTTAATAATTCCATGCTGAGTCCCCTTTCAATAAACTTAATGAAAATCAGCATGATGTTGTGGTAGTTAGTATTTGACTCTTTTACCATCTTCTTGTGTTTCATGGTGTGAGAGATTAAAATAGCATATAATAAACTAGCATTAACTGTTCTGCATTGCTTATGTGAGGCACAATTGTAGGCAATTCTCCCTCTGGAGGGTATGCCTGTTTTTGCATTTGTTGTTACTATGCCTGGGAACTAAGAACTGCTAAATAGCAATTTGGTGGCTTTATTTGCTGTTCATTATGAGTGTGTGTGTGTGTGTGTGCAGCTACGCTGAGGCAGTCTGAGCAGGAAGTAATGACTTGATTTGCAGCCTACTGTGAAAATTTATCAATCTGAAGGGATCCTTCTGAAATTCTGCTTGATGAACATAAGAATAACAGATTAACTGATGCTGATATTAATGTTATTATTCATTGATTTCCATAGATATGAATAAGGGAGAGCAATATTTTAAACCTCAAAAAGTTTTTATCCAGAATGAGTCACTTAAAAACATTTTCTTCTGTATTTCCTCTTGCATTTAGGATCAATAACCAACCAGTGTTTATTATGAAGCATAAGGAACTGGGCAGTTTCATGGGAGATAATTACAAGGTTGAGTTGTTGGGTGCTTTTGATAACTTCACTCTACTTAGACTTCACTGTTTGCTTGTAGCACACCAGTATAGTGTTGTGGGAGATAGGTTAATTCTTTTTGCATTTAACACAAAGTGTCTCTAGAGTTTTCTCATTCTTTTCAAGTTTTGTAGAGAGCTATTGCCATTAGAAAATGATAACTATCATGGAAAAGACAGTTTAGTTAAATATTTAGAAGGCATATCTATACATACAATACATATGTGTGTTATTGCAGACTGTATTTACGTTTCTAACAGTTAATGAAGCTCTAAAATAATCTGAAATTTATATTTCTTAGGCTTGACTAGAATTTTAGTCTCTAAGGAAAATGGACTTCTAACAGCACGTCAGAAAAGGGAAATCTGCACTGTACTTAAGCACAGGAGTTCTTGTTTATTGTTTTTTATTTGTACATCTTAGCTCATTTCTTTCTCAACAGTAGTTATGTCTCATACTCCAGCTAGTGTAGTTTCAAAGCACTTGTAATCCCCTGGATTTCTACAATAAGATTTTTGGCTTCTCAAAAATCCTCTTCTGCATTTTTGGCCATGTCCCTCAAATGCAGCTTCTAATCTTGTCCAACCAGCCCAGCTGATCATTCACTAGCTGAGTAGTTAATTTGCTAATTCTTTCCTTTTTAATAAAAGGTGAAAGTTATTGGAAATCAAAGGTCCGAAGGGCATGTAGTGAGCAAGCCAATGGAAGTTTTCTCTATTGATGTAGTAGTAGGAAGATTTCTACAATTTTTTGTTTCCACTTGAATTTTTGTGTTCCTTAATGTGGATATTATAGTCTCACTACTTTTTTCATGATTTAATATACTCACTTTTTAAAATAATTGTATTACTGTGGATTTTCCTTTTGGTAAATAAATTTAAAGAATTTGAATTAGAAATGACAATTTTTCAAGGAAGCTGTAACATTTTGAATATAAGTGGATACCAAGCTGTAAATACACTGTATTTAAAAAAAAAAAAAAAAGGCAAATAATAAATGAAGCTTTTTGTTGCTTGTTTCAGTGGAAAATACTGAGTCATTTTAATATATTTAGTTTTGGCTTATGTTCTCTGACAGTGTATCATGATTGGAATAAAACATCCTAAAGTAGGTTTCTGGTGAATTACATTTCTCAGAACTGCATTTCCTCAGAAATGCTAATTTCCAAAAGGAACCATTTTTTAATATTCACAAAATGCCCATCTCTACTTTTGCATTATTCGAGAAATAAGATGCAGATTTGGCATCTCTTTCTTTCTGAAGGAATCAGCACAAATACAGGGATGGAGGAGTAAAGGTGGAAGAGAAGAAAATCTGCTTCTGTTCTCATACACATTTTATAGACATGACTTTGTAAAAAGAAAACACCAAGCAGATAGAAAATCCTTTCAGTATTCTTAAGTCAATTTCTTTTCCTGCTGTACAAAGAGCAAAATAAAAAAAAATGTAATGTGTCACAACACATTACATAACAGTAGTTTGCAGGGGTGATAAAGTGTATGTGCAGTTGAAGGACATGATACTTGGAAATAGTAAACTGAATATTTCAAGGGGGAGTTATAGCAGATATGTATTCCAATGATGTATGGCTGATATACAGCTACTTTTTCAAGACTACCATATGTTATTTATTAAAGCAAAGGTCTGAACCATAATGAAACTTCACTTAAAAAAAAAAAATCCTTCCCTGCCTCCCCACCTGCCCCACTTGACACACACACACTAGTACTGCATACCAAGTAACCTGTTTCTGAATTTTCCTATATGTTGCATAAATATAGCTCCATAACACTGGAAAAATAATTTGTTGAACGGTTACTAAGTCTTGATAATGTGTTAAAACTGTAAGCTTTAAAACAAATGTCTTTTGAGTTTTGCTTCATAAGAAATAATTAGAAATAACAGTTCTATGTTAAATTCCATTTAGAACAAATTCTGATATTATTGCTTTTGCGTTCATTGTCTGAATCTTCTTGTATGTTCTATTGAGCTAGAGTTTGATAATCAGCATAATAAGAAAAAATAATGTGTACCTTAATAGTAGTAATAAGTGTAATAAACAGCGAAACTTGAAGGCAATAACCGGTTCTGTAATTATTTATTTTAACATTAGTGGTAACTAAAAAGTTCAAGTAATGCATGGGCATGTGTTTGTCTTTATATAGAAATACTCGCTTTGGTCTGTATACCTGGTATGTAAATTCTGCTAAATTATGTACGGTTTTATGACTGGTGGAGACTGGGCTATTAAAGCATAACATTTTCTCAAATCTTCAAAACATATAAAGGCTCTATCTATAGTTTTTAGATGTAACCAGCCATTGTTTGATGGGATCTCAATGGTTGATAGAATTGGCAATATTTGTACTCTCTAGTTGCCTATGATAGTTGGATTTTTTCCATTTTCCTTTGATGTATTAAGCCAAAGATTCACAATGACCGTGATACAGACATTTAAAAATTATGGAATAAATAATGCAAAAGACAATTAAGTTTAATCCTGCAAAATACATGGAAAAAGTCAGAAGTAACTTTTTAGTATGACATTTTCTCAATAATATTAATGAATGATGTAGCGCTTTATAAGGTATCTCATCTTTTTATGTCTAATACGGATATTAGTAAAATTGGATTATATTCTGAATCAAATGGAGTTACAATTACATGACAATCCTTATGCATTTAGATATTTGAATACCATGAAGAATATGATTATTTTTAAAGAGTCTTTTCTGAAGAATTTCTGTCCTTTTAACAAATATTGTGTATCAGAAGAATGCTAATCAATCTATTGTGTCTGTTGCCCAGTGGCAGTGGGCAGACAAGTGAATATATAAGCGCCTAGAAACAGCCAACAAACTAAGATATGATCAGGAAGTCATTATTTTGTTCTTCTAATAATGAAAATGTGAGGTACTTGCTATTCAGATGAAGTTGATGGCTTCTGTTGGATTTGCAAGCTTCTAGTCTTCTGTATATTAAACAAAAATGAGAATAAAATATAGAAACATTTGGAGCTGAGATAAAAGAAGAAAAGTAAAAAGCAAGCAAGAAAGGCTTTTAAACTCACACGCTTTGATGATTTTTTGTCTTAGGCCTCCAGACAGGTGATGTGTTTACAGAGGATTCATAAAAGTACACAGAAAAGCAGGGCATGAGGTATTAGGCACCCTTGCTTTCTTATTTGTGTTGTAGCCCCTCAGAAGTTTGTCAGATCATCTGTGTGCGCTAAGGAGAGACTAATCAGTGGGGATTAGCTTTATCTGTTGTCAAAAATTGTTAGAGTCATCAAAGCTGCAGCTAAATGGGAAGTGTTGTGTTAGTGCATAACCTAACAAGGACTAAGGATTTCAAAAGTAGAAGCATCAGGCTGAGAAGCTTCCTCCTGAAATGAAGCTTTAGGACTTGAGCTAAGCCAAGTCCTGGCATACATTGAACAAAGTGTGTTTTGGCGAAATGCGGTAATTGTAAATGGACCCTTGTAAAATATTCTTGTGTAATAGTCTGAAGACTGTCTCAGTTTATGTAATTAGTTAGTATGAGGTGGTATTTCACCTGCCTGATGCTGTGCTTAGCATTGTGGCGTTCTGTAAGGTTATAATATTCTGTTAAGATTGTTGTATTTATAACCATGCTCATTACCTTAATGATTTATCTGACAAAGATCTGATCTGATCTACATCACCCTGATTTAAAAAAAAAAAAAATCACCCAAAATTTCATGAGAGAAAACTGCTGGGTTGTTTTTTTTGGAACACAGGGTTGTGTGTCCAAATAGCATACCTGCAGCTAGAGCTGATTTGTACTCGATAGAGAAGAGAGGAAACAAAAAAGTTCTTTTCTGTTTGCAGGAAAGAAACATTACTTGGGCTGTTTTTGCCTATACTGGACAAGATGCATTTTTTGTCTCAGTTTTACTTTCTTCTAAGACGATAAAATCGGAAATAACAATGTTAAATATGAAACTTCCAAATGATAAGAGCATTTCTAAGTGTTCTTTTGGTGTTCCTGTTTTATTAACCTTGCAGTAGAGGAAAGGTGAACCTAATTTTGCAATATACAGAATATATCTGATTGACCAGTTATCTTTCACTGTTTTTGACAGGCCATTGTTAATATTTTTAAATTCTGTTTTATGCTTAGAACATTTTGAGAAATGTAAACAGGAGCAAGCAAGTTAATAAATAGAATACCTTGAAAAACAGAGCAATTTCAACTGAAATAATTCTCAATTAGCATATCGAAATGCTAATTTTTTTTTTCCTGTAGGGTATATTATTTGCTAGCATGTTTTAAAGCAACACACTTTATATACAATACTCGCATATGCAAGTTTTAAAGCTTTTTGTGGAATTTTATGAGAGATGTTTCTGTCGTACATCCTTCTGAAAATATTTTGTTTGTTTATTTATAGGACATTTTTCCCTGTGTCACTTTACTAGCTTGCTACCACAAATGCTTGTTTGCAGGGAAGCAGTATTTATTTTGTAAAGCCAGACATCTATGCCTATTCTGTACTTCTGTGTCTTTTCTTTTTTTTTTTCCCTTTAAATGATTCCTTTATTCTTCTGACGGTCAACACTTTTTCTTGCAAGTCTTTTTATTATTTAATTAATTTATTTATTTTAATTATACAACTCGGCTATAACACTTTTTCTGCTTTGGGGAGTGTAGTTTAACAACCATTTTAAGGTTATGCTGTGGCCTTTCACTAGAGTTTGTGTAGTAACTAGTGGGCTGTGTCAGCTCAGGCTTATACCCCTTTCTCCTCATAGTTTTCATGGTTTTGCTTTTTGTTTTAGTTCTCGTACCTGTATGAGACTTGGTATGACTGCGTGATCGCTCGTGCTAACAGAGGGAAGAGGTGGGAACATTCCTCCAAGCCCCTAGTTATCGCCAGGGTCTTTTGTAGGACATGTTTCTGTGTGTGCACACATGTGTGTGTCTCTGCAACTCTCTGTTCGCCAGCTGCTTGGTCCCAGCCTGTGCTGATGCCTGATGTTTTTGATCTCCAAGGCGGGACTTTGCATATCCCTGGCATGAGCATCCTGAGGTTCTTCTTAGTGCTTCACGCCAGCCCGTTGAGAAGGCAGTGCAACAGTTTGGCCAGTTTTCATCTGCCTCCCTGTCTGCTCTAGTCACCAGTCTATTTGTAGCAGATGGCATTGAATCACTGGTGTCTTGCAGAAGGTTGCCGAGACACGGATTGACAAAGATCACTTGGCAAGTCCATTGCTAGAATCTGTTTGCTGATGTGAAACATGCTGATGTGTGTTTTGTGTGAAAATATTAATGGGACTCTGTCATCTGCCTTGCAGGTTTACTGAGGAGTTAGGAATTGTGCGATAGATCGGCTCTTCGGGGTTTGCACCCTTTATTTTGTTTCAGGTTGATCTCTCATATTAAGCACTCGGAGAGCGCTTAAACTGCGAGACAACTGTCATCTAGCCAGAGAAAGATCATATTATTTCAGAGAACATTTGCTCTCACAAATGATATATATATAAAATCCTTGCAGATGCAGACTGAATTTCTAACTTATTCCTATAGACTTAAGTAAAATATATAGTTTTTCTTTTTAGTATACAACATAAGTTGTGTTAGCTGATAGCTGCAGTGTCACACTGCTGACAATATTTTTGTAGAAAAGAGTAGTATTCTGCAGTTGAAAAGTCCAGGATAAACCTGCTTAAAGTATTTGTTCTCTCTCTTTGTTCCTAGCTAGAAATTGTTAACCTTTGGATAATAGCAATGGTTACACAGGGAGCTGTAATGCCAGTAAGGGCCAACTTAATTTTACAAGGAAAGATATTTTCCTGAAAGTATTTATTCTGATACAAATACAACAGAAGGAAATAAAGGACAGTTTAAAAACAAACAAACAAAAAAACTGCAGCTAAATGTAAATAAAATGTTCTAATGTCCACAGGGAAATTTTGGCTATTAGGCTGTTACTTTGGTGTATAACGCTTGAAATGTCAGTCCATGATTTATCTTCATTCTTTATAATTATGTTGCTTTGATGTTGATTACAATATTAATGTTAGAGGATAGCACAAAAGGTTTAAAAATCAGTAAATATTTTAGCATAATTGAAATTATTAAATCTGAAGCGAGGGTATCTTTTAAAATAAGCATAACTCCCCAGCTAGAATAAGAGGAGTTCAATTAAATATTGCATTGAAATTCTATGGTTTTTTTTAATGAAGTACTTTAAACTGAAAAGCAAGAATGCTCCTATTACCAGTCACTGCCAGTAACTACTGCCTGTACTGCCCAACTCAAGACTAACTCTGATTATGGTGGCTTGCCCAGACATTTCTTGAAAAAAGCTTTTTACAAATTATACATGTGTATGTACCCCTGCAGGAACACATGAAGCTATTGCAAAAGGCAGGTGATTTGCTCTTTCACATGAGATAATTGACATGAAACATGAAAAGACTGATGCATTTAACTCAATAACATCTTTGTAGCAAAAGCCCTGAAACCTGGCATTGTTTGTAGTAGGCATTGCATGGAGACTAGGAAGCTCTCACTGCCTCCCTGTTTTGCAAGTTTATTCCAAGACCAGGTAAAAACTTGTTGAAAAGACTGAGTTTGACAGCTGCCTGCTTTATTTACTTAATTTAAGGAAGGTATTTCAAGGAATAAACTCTGTCCACTGATGCATGCGGGGGTTACTGTATTACCTCATGCTGGATCCCAAGTTGGGTAGCTTGTTAGGCATATGGAGACGAGGAAAATCTTGCTGATCAGACCTTATATAACTTTGTCTCATTTGGGACCCCTCAGTTTATTCAAGGCAACTGCCAAATCTGTTTCCTGCCATGGGCTAATCCTTCACCATTGTTCAAACTTCTTGGACTCCTCCGCATTTGGTTGCTGGGATTGTCCTTTGGCTTTAATCTGCCCCAAGGAAGACATGTAGAAGATTCCTAGCGTTGTAGTCTGCTCGAGCATGCATCTGGGATAAAATCCGTTGGAATTTATTCCACTATCCAGTCATATCGCTTCCATAAGGCTGTCTGTCAGTACCTCTCTGGCGCAGTCAGTGGCTTTATTTATTCACTGGTGTCTTGAAGATAGCTCTTCATGCTTTTTATTGGAATTTAGATCATATTGATCAATAACTGGGGATTTTAGAGCAGTGGAAGGCTGAAAAGGAAATCAGGGATGGATGAGTTTTTTTTTTTTTTTCTATATTCAGACAAAATTTCAGAATATTTTCAGAAAAAAAGAAGAGAGATTTGTGATATTGTATCCTCTTCTATAAATATATATTTTTCTTCATATCAAGTTCTTCCAAGGATACTGGGAAAAGTACCAGTAGCACCAGTGTTTATACTTCCTGAACTATGGAAAATAGTTTGATATCTTTATAGCAAAAATACATAATTGTAAAGTTAAAAAGATATATAGTTTTCTTTTCAGCTGGCATTTTCCTTTATCTTGCACTTATCCAATGTTGTGTAATTTTTTTTTTTTTTTTTANCGGAAAATAGTTTGATACCTTTATAGCAAAAATACATTGCATTGAATGTATTTATTGAGCTCTGTATTGTTTCATTTGATTATTTCTGCTCTGTTCCAGGAAGTTCCACCACCAGGATATTATGAGGTCCAGAAATCCTATGAGAAAACACATGGGAAAAGCCGCTATATGTCTCCGCGAACAGCACTGGCTAAAAAAAAGCAAGGCTCCTTTCTTAGTTCAGCACCTAGATATAGCTTATTTGTGGCTGACAGGGATATACCAGGTAAGTTTAATTTTTATCCAGAGAAATACTGTTGTATTTACTGGAAACTATTATGAAAACTTATCGCGAGTCATTTAGCCATTGATTTTTTTTTAAACGGGACTTGTTCAAAGAATTTCAGGTTTGTTAAGAACTAGATACTTTAATCCTCTTGTAAAAGTCTTGAATACCAGGGCATTTTAGTGGTCAGAACCCAAACAGTACATTTGCTGAATTTATTTAGTTCAGGCTATCCATGCTATACTTAATCTGAGACTATTTATTACCTCCTTACTTTTGAACAGATCTGTTTAATTATATAACTGCATTAAAAAGTGAAATCAAATTACCTGTATTTTGGTTTTTTTTTTCATCTCCTTATTCCGAGTTTCAATTTCAGTTTGTGGATTTGTGCTTTTCTCTTACATGCTGTCTTCGTAGAACTTTTTCTTATTAAGCTTTTCTTTCTTTTTCTCTTTTCCTCTAGACTGCTACTCAGCTTTTTGCAGCTATTTCAAAATATTTAGATATAAAGTCAGTAAAATAAGAATTCATTATTAAATCTTCACTACAATGGAATGCACTGTGAGATTATAGAAACTTTCGGTTATGGAAACTCACATTTTTGTTGAGTGTTTCCCAAATAAGAGGACATGTCACAATTTCTTCCCTATGGTTACCAATAAAATTTGTACTTGGAAACGATTTCCATAGGGAGAACAAAGGTTGCAGGGAGATTTTTTCTTAGTAGTTCCTCAAATGCAGCGTAAGACACCTTGGTACACTTGTTTGATGAAGACTTTTGGTCTCTGAATATCATGCTTCCTGGTCTGTAGTCTTATTTTTAGGTGAAAAGAACCGCAATTAAGTAGGAAGATTTAATTGTGAAACAGGGAGAGCTGAAATAACCCAAGGTGTGAACTGGCAGACTGTTAGGTACTTTGCTTCCTATTTGAAAGTTCTGACAATTCTAAATGAATCTAACAGATTTGGATGAAAAGAGTTAGGATGTGGATGCTTTTGGCAAGAACCAAATATAGTTACCCAATGCTTAGTTTTGATCTCTGCCACTGCTAGGATCAGAGTCTTCTTCTCCTAAGCCAGTTTTATTGATAGTAGTTAAACTGAGTTTAAAACAGACATTTTATATTTGTCTACCACTTGGGGAGTTTTTTTGTTGGTAGGTAGTTTTTTCCAGAAATTCCTTAGCAAGTAAGAATATGTGTGTAAGGGATTTCATGACAAAAAGTGTGCAACAAAACTTTGACTAATGCTAGTTTGCTCTTGCTAGCTTACTTTCTGGTTGGGGGCAAGGACTATCCTATTTGTTTACTGTAGAGCTATTGTTGTGTAGCTCAATGCTCTATATGATTATTTTGATTTCTTCCTTTTTTTGATAAAAAGATAGAGCTTGTTGGAAAAGGTCATTTAAGTCATTCTAGAATGGTTCTTTAAGATTTTGAACAATCCCTGGAGGATCTAATGAATATGATTTTGCAATATAATAGTGCTGAGAAGACAAGCTTCACAAAATAGAGCATCTACTGTGCTCCGTTTTCAGCAGAAAACTGAAACTGCTAGATATTTTAAATTTAGCATCCTTATTTATCTGGTCATTTCATTCACTTTTTGTAACCAAATTAACATGTAAGTGTATATTTGCAATTATTATAACCTGAATACTAGCTAATTTTTTTTAAGGCATTAGTATGATCCTCCTCAGGTGAAATTGTAATGAAATCCTCCTATTTCAATTTGTGTAATCTAATATAAAAATTGATTTGAATTCATTTAATGAAAAAAAATCTGCAATGAGGTAGATCATGTTATAAAGCAGTCTCCAATTATTGGTGAGTTTGCCGTCATACTTTTGCATAGCTTTTTATAAGAATGCCTCATTTAAAAGGAGAAATTTATTTTTTTCTTCAATTTTCAATTAAGTTACCAAAAGATTATTTTGTAATAAATAATTGTAGGCTCTGGCTATCTATCCTTATTGACTATATATTGTTTCTTAAAATGTGCATGTGTCTTTTTTGGAGAGGAAAAAAAAATCTTGGCATTAGAATCATCATAGGTCTCTACTGAGCTGGATTTATCATAAGAAATATGCTATGTTTTGTTAGGTAACTGTCTTGTACTGCACCAAAGACATCCCAGATACTGCCTAGAACAGTCACAAAATGAAGTATTGGACTACTCCAAAATCTTTGGGAGGTGGAGGAACAAAAAACCCAACCTGAATCTTCATTAAAATATCATTATGTTTTTAGACACAGCCCTAAAAAAATTACTGTAGATTTGGGGAAAAAAGAAAATCTTTAAAATTGCATTAATTGAACATATCACTTGAAAGTAGTTTTGTCCACTTTTTCAATGTGTACAAGCAATACCTTTGATATAAAAGTCAGTGGTGTGTGAAAACTAATTATTTCTTCTCTTTGGTTGTTGGCTTGTAATAGCATGTGCTCAGAAACACTGCAGAGATTTTAAAACAAATCTGTTCTTGGACTATTTCATTGTGTGTGCATCCTGAAGCTTTTACTCAGTTTTTTTTTCTTTCTATTTGACCTTTTCTTCAGGAAACCTCCTTTTGCCTTAAATCATAGCCTTTATTTTAAATCGCAGTAGTTTTCCTTTTATGATATTCTGTATTTATAGTACTGGAAAGAAATGTATTAGATGTGTTTGACCTGACTGATCTGTTTGAACCATCTTTGAAACAGCTTTCATTATTCGAGATTAACACTGTGCATTTGGGGAATTAAATGCAATAGTACAGTTGAGCTAAATGAGTTTGGTTCTTCCATAGGTTTGGTTCTTCCATTGTTCATACATTAGAAGAATTTATAGAACAAACTTTATGACCTGCTGTCTATTTTATATCATAACATTCAAGTTTCTTCTTTTATAATCTTGTATATTTATCATATATCTGTATACAAAAAATATTATGTTGTCCGTAATGACAAATTCACTTAAGATGCCTGTTCTTAGACATGTATCTCTTTGAGGGGTCCTTGCCAATCTAATAAGTAAGCAATACTTAGATATTTCAGAAGTTAGTCCTTAAAAAGCAGTCCTATGTGTGAAAATTAGGGAAAGTCAATCACTTAAGGAAAAGTCAGTTAGTATGGCTTACTTTATGATTCAGATTGTGATGCCTTTCGTTTTTGACAAGAAATAGAAGCCTGACAAAAGCATTAGTGTCAACTGCAGAAAAGAGACTGCAAATGTTAACAGAAAAAATCGAAATCTGTAATTTACACTTCCTCTAAATTTCTGTATGAAAATTGTCAGAGAAAGAAAGAGCAAGAGAGAATAGGAGAGAGAAAAGTAAATTTGCCAATTTGCTGATTAAGTATCTTTAACATCGTTTAAGAAAAAATGGGCTAGGGTACATTGATGGGCTTGTTCTGTGCCAGCATGTTCCCACCCACCTTCCTCCATATTTTTAGTTGGTTGCTTTTGGTCAAATTAAACACAAGGGTCTCAAAATACATTTCTTCTATGCTCATGGAATTTGGTAGCCTGCCAGAGGAGACAGAGACTCTTGCTTCATCCCTTGTGGTACTAAAGGATATAGTGGGAGTTCAGTTCCTATTGGAGAGACTCCATGAAACAGAGAGGTTTTGTGAATTCCCAGTTACAGGAATAGTGTCAATGGAAGAGCTCACTTACTAGACATCAAATAGTTAAACCATGAAACATGAAGCTATAGGAAGCCATATATGAGTTCTGTCGTTATAGAACAATTTACCTTTATAAGGAATTGATATGTCTCAGTGTTTTATGAACAAATTATGAAATTAAAGAATATATAAAAGGGAAGGAAAATGAAGCTTCCCTCAGATGTGGAACACACAAGAAGTTTGTCTATTTGCAAAAAGTTGTATTTGGTTTTGAGCTTTTTCTTTTCATATTTGTCAGTATAAAAGAGCTTTAGGAATAATGAGCTTATGGGGATGTTCTCCAAAAGCAGGAAAATGATAAATATTAAATAATAAATACAAAATAATAATAATTAAATAATAAATATTAATTGCCAAGTTTTGGAGTTTATCAGCGTTTCCTTTTCATAGGCAATGGTGATCTGCTCCTGTTTTTCAATAGGGCTGCAGCCAGTAAACATGCTCAACACCTACTGGTGCACTGAATTTTGGAGAACTTGACAAGTGTGGGATTTTCGAGGTGAATGTCCTGATCATTGTTGCTTTCCTCACTTAGTTACAGCACAGCCAGGTGCGTGAATACCTTGCACAGTTCTTGAGTAAACTAAATTGCAAATATTCTCCACTTGGTATGGAGAATGGAGTTAATCTCTCCATGGCACTGGCTTAGAAGAAGTGCACATCGGCTGCAACTCAAAAACTGACCTATAGATCTGCTCCTGGGAGCTGTGTGTTGCAGCCAGGCAAAAAAATAAGAAAAAAAAAGTCTCCCTGTTTGTGTCTCTCTGTTTCTAATGTAAGACACTAAAGAGACATCTGTGGACTTTCAAAAAGAGTCCCAGAATTTGTCACAGGATTATTATTACTCCTGCACTGTAGTAAATGCAGAAGCATTTTGACGGGGTGGGAAAGGGGCATTTCTTAAAAGGAGTTCTCTTAAGTTCATGAAGCCTCAAAGTGTAGGGGTAATGTTGAAACCAGCTATGATTCTCAAATCCTCCTCTGCAGTCTTGAGGGCAATCAGAAAGTGATTTAAAGACCATGGATAAAACTTTTGAGTCCCTAAAATTGATGGGAACCTGGGAGACTTTAAGCTATGTGTGTGGTGTTTGGTTTTTGAAGGACATTTGCATGAGGTGACCATGGGAGCCTCCAAAGTTTGACCCATATGAGGCTGCCATGTAAGTACCAGAAGAACTTTTTTTTTTTTTTTTTTTTTTTGTTAATACACTCTTTATGGGCAAAACATCCTTTGAAGTACCTGGAATACTATGTTGCTTTTATTTTAGTAATTTTTAATTCTACTGCCTGAATTTGGAAACAGCTTTTAATTATTTACTAAATTTTGGATGTTAGGTGTAATCCTGTTGATTTAACTGTAAGTCAAAGACATGACGGAAGCACAGTTTCCCCTTTTAAAATGTGAACAAACCTCTCTTTCTTGTCTGCGAGAAAGGATCAGAGTTCAGCAGAGGGCTTCTCTGTTTATCTTTGAAGTAGCAACTGAGCTAGTAGAAGATGGGGATAAACAGAGGACATGGGGCTGCTGTCTTTCTAGTGGAAGCAGTGGATGTACTAAAATATTCTTTTTTCTGCTCATGAGCAAGTTAGTGCATTAGTGTAGAGGCCATAAACTGACATGCAGCACTGTCAATCTTTGTATCAGTCTGGAATGAGTCTTAAATGGCAAATCTTTGTGAAACTGCCAAATTCTTTTTGTATTAGAAATGGCTCTGAAACGTTTCTGCATCAATAAGTATCTATCTGTATGGGCCTGCCACTTTATGTATCATTAGGGAACAGTAAAAGCAAATTTATAGTGCTTTTCTGTGGAGGTATTTTCTTACTAATCTGCCATCCAACAGAAAATGGATTGAGCTTGTGTCCTTTTTTTTTTTTTTATTATTATTATTATTATTCCTTACAGTGTATTGAAATTAGAGGGAGAAATAAATCATTGTGTGCTAATTCAGCCCAGCTCAATAGCATTGGGAGTTCTGGTGGTTGTGCCCAGCTCCTTGGCTAGAAGGCTCCTGCAGAGTGCTCTGAGCGCTCTGTGCTGAGCTCGAGGCTGACGCACAGCTGGTTTCCTGGCATGGGCACAGAGCCTGTGAGGGAACCTGGAGGCAGTGCAGGGAGAGCGGCTGCGTTGTCGGGGCTGAGGGCACGTGTGGTGGCAGTGGCCTTGGGGCCACCTTGGGTAGAGGCTCTGGAAAAGCAGAAGTGGCAGTGAAGCTCCATGACAATGAAAGGAGCTTGCAAATTCAGCCCAGTGCACTCTCCGGGCTTCCATCTGCTGACTAAGAGCCTATGGATTATCCATAGCTGAAAAAAGCACAAGGGAAAGAAGTTCCCATGCCACTAGCAATGAGTTTGATTATGGATAGTGGCTCAGGAGGTAGGGTTTTGCATATAAATCTCTCAAGGTTTTCATCTACAGTATGCTCTTTTTCTGTGGAAGTCTTTTGTTCAGGTATTGAGCTGGCCTTTTCCTGTTTATTGGATAATGTCTAATTAGACAACCACACAATGATATAGCTTTTGTATGCTTTTCTCTGTACTTTGTTTGAACGTCGGTTAAATAGTAAGTTAAGAATAAAAAAAAAAATTAGAAAGTACTTTATCAAGTGAATGAAAGTAAACAAGCAAACCAATGTACCTGCTTGTTTGGAATGAAGAAGCTTTGTCCTAGCTTTTTCAGATTTCCAGATTTTTGAGAGTTTTTGGGGTTAAATAAATTGTAGTTAAGGATCTTGATGCTAATCTTGTAAGAGTAGGCTTGTGGAGTTGTCCCCAAAGCAATATAAAAATGATCAACTGATGATGAAACATTCTGAAATAATGAGGCTTTTGAGTGTAATTGTGTAATTGGGAATTCTAAGAACTGCTGGCTGTTAGAGCAAAGTGCCAGCCATGTATTACAGAATGAACTAATCTAACAGGATGAATAAAACCGAGAATTCATAATGGGATTATTATTGCAATATGCTTTGTAACATTTTTGAAGGTAATTCAGTGCTGACTTGCAATTCTTCAGAGTGCATTAAAACTTCTAAAATAGTTGAAATGACCACAATCTCCTTACAACTCTTGAATTTTCCAAAGTTAAGCTGAGGGAATTTTGATAAATCTGCACACGGAAGGGCGATGTTACTTTCTATGCATATCTATCACTTTTGAGTCTGTGAAAGTGTTGTTTTATCCCTGTGATATTTATTACAGAAATCATCCCAAATTTTTAGATCAGGAATGATTGTCATCAGTCTTGGAAGGTATTTTCAGTTAGTTTCTTGGATTCTGCTTCCCTTATTGGCTTGAAAGACAGAAGATCTGTCTGACTCTCACACTGGCATGAAATTGAGTTGTGCTGAGTAAAGGGAGGGATACTTCTGACTGCTTGTGATGGCAGGCATCTAACTGGGCACACTGGTTTTGTTTAACTGGAATTGGATTGGCATGTCACCATTGGGGTAATTTCTATAATGAAATAATATCTTTTTTTTTATAAACAGTGATTATCCTTATCTCTGTTAGGAAGCCCCTTAAACTGTAGTAACATTACATCTGAAGTATATAAGATTAATTTGTACAAGGAAAAATAATACTGCTCAAATCATATTTAATATTGACATATTCAATGACAGAGAATATGTATACTGCAAAGGTTTAGATGCATGCATTGTATGAATTCTGAGAAAATATGCAAGCTGAAAGGTTTTTTTATTTGATCACACAATTGTTCTGTATTCACTGCATCTTCACTTTACATTTAAAAATATCAGAGTTTCCTAATTCTCTGCTTCTTACTGAAATACTTGTAGAGCCGTGGAAATGGCAGTGACTTGGTGTAACTACATGTGATCAAATTTAGTATTAAAAATGCATTTCCAGAATGCACTGGGCAATGTCATATAGGTTATCAGTATTCGTGCTTCTGTAGCATTTGTCTTTTCTGTGTTCTGCAGAAATGACAAGGATGGCAAATCCTGAACTTACTAGTTGGATGCTTTGAACTTTAAATCTAGTTCATGGTCTGATATTCTTATTTCTGTGATGAGAAGGAAAAGTATTAAAAATATTGACCTATTGAAGGAAAATTTTAAATACTGCTTGAAGGAGAAACTTTGAGAACTGTCGTATAACTTTGAATGCTACTCGATAAATAAGGCATACATGTATGAGAGAACTGTAGGGGGAAACTGAGTAAGGAGTGATGTGGTGCACAGAAATGTGATGGGAGGCAAGAAAATTGTGAGTGGATGAGCATTTGCACAGGCAAAAGTTGGAGCAAAGAGGGTGATGGGTGTGCAAATGCAGCTTGTAAAGGAAGAGGGGGGCTGCAAGTAAGCAATTAGAAATACATACGCTGCAGTGAGGAAAACTGACGTGTTTGGAAGCAGGGTAACAGCTGAAGGGAAGGGAAGGCAGCAGCTGAAAGAAAAAGGTTGTTGTGTTGTCTTTGAGACAAAGCAACTGGAAAATGAGTGTACACTTGGCTTTAGGATTTAGTAAAATATATGTTTGGATAAATAAATGGTGCTCATTGTCCTGTTAAGCATATATGTTAGCATTTTCCTTGAGTTTTTTGTTTTGATACTTGCATTTGCACAGAGGAGAAAAGAAGTGACGAGACTCACTTTAATCAGGAAATAAGACTTAACTGTCCGTTGTAGATCTGAATGTGAGAAAATTTATTATTCATTGCATATTCAAGAAAGAGAGAATTGGCATTTGATGTAAAAAAAACTTCCAGGGTGTAGATGTAGCCACTGACATCTGAGAAACTTAGCTCTGCTTTCAGAATTGTGCAGCACATACTCAAAATTCTTACAAATTGGGCTGTTTTCAGTTCTGGCTAAAAACTGAATTTGGCTAAAATCAGACAAAGATGTCATCTGCCATTGCTACAAGGTGGCAAGCATACATCAGTTATGTAGTGATGTTACCATAGCAGTAAAATCAGTCAAAAAGCTTTGGGTCTCAGCATGTCTGAACAGCTTGAAGGCTGAATAGGTCCTGTTTCTTGCTGGGTGCAAGTTGTACATTTTAAGGGAGCTACTATTATTTTTAGTGACGTATATGGGAGCATTACTGTTATACTATGGTATGGACTTGGTAGGATGCACCTTTACAAAGTGCAGAAGAAAACACAAGCTAAATAAAAATATTAAATGAGAAATAGGATTTGAATTCATAAGCTGATTGTTGCTCTGTTGGTCTCACCTATGTGAGATCCACAGCCATATTGAGATATTTATTGCAATTTTGATAATATGCATTTTACAAAAGTATTTTTGTGAGTTGTTCGTAATGTCAATTTTCTACACACTGCTCATACAGTCTATATAATGGAAATAGAATCTTTGAGCTATTATTTTGTAAACTTGTATGTGCGAGTCCGAATAAAAAAAAAAAGACGTATTTTGTTAAAGAATTTAGGATTTTTAAAGGACAAAAAAAGAATTTTAAAAAGTCAATGTAGTATAGAACTTTATTTGGGATATGTGGTTCACAGCCAACATAGTGTGAACAAAAAGCAAAAGCAAAACTATATTTATTACAAAGATTTGAAAACTGCTTTTACTTTTAGTTGGTATTGTTATATTTTGTTTTTATGTCTAAAATCAAAGCAATTTAAGTATGAAAAATTGATTTCCATTGGGTGGGGGAGGAGATGTGAAAGGAAAGCTTTGGACAGTGCTTCAAGCAACTTATTTTTGCTTTTGAAGTTTTTTTTTTTTTTTTAAATAGAAATAATTTGCCCTGTAAATGATGATATCGTTCATTTTTTCCGAATGTACTGCTGATGATAGCCTTGCATTGTTATAACAACACATGCATAGCAAAATATTTGCAGTCATGTAGAAATTTAAATATTGCCAGGGAGCAGTGGTGCTGAGCTCTTTTCTGCTGGTGGGTGGTGGTGAGTTTGCAGTGATTGATCACAGAAGGCTGGTCTCCAAACTGCGAGAGAAGGGGCACCACAGGAGAAGGGGCAGAGATGGGATGAGGTATTGCAGTTTTGCGAAGCAGGAGAAGGAACCAAGGTTGTGTGATAATAGAACTGGGGAGTAAGAAAATAGGCTGTCTCCTGTGGCACGTGTGATACTTGGGCATGTTCTTTGGGAACTATTTCCTTCTGCACCCACAATGAAATTATTCATGGCACTAAGGGTGTAAGAGGTTTATTTTAAAATTTCAGTTTGTAATGTTAGAATGAGTATGGAACACTCTTTTGAATAAAATCTCTGAATTTCTAAAAATCCAAAGGAGAATTATTCTGAGTTGAGCACCATTAAGAATAAATCTCAGCTGTCTCTTATGAAAAAATCTCATTAGGAGGCATTGCTAATCACACTGTCATCAGAGATTTCAATTAGCAACTGTGGCATTTATAAAAATCCTTTCTATTTCTGATGTAGACACTCTTTTCCATTTATAAACAGTTATAATTTGTGAAAGTAGAAATGCAGAATGTAGTTGACAGCAGAAACCCAAATAATGAACAAAAGATTCAGATAATGCAAAACTTGTTTCTTTATTAATTCTCTTAGCTGGTTTTATAATTCCATATTTCTTTCAAAAATAGTTCTTATAAAAGTAGTTCATATCAAAATGAGAAAAGATAAAATTATCTGACTGAGACTAAAAGGAAACACAGTGGCATTTGAGAGAGACATTTTGAAATCATTTAGATTTTTTAAAAATTGCTAGATGATAATGATCATAGCAGTAATCACTAAAGATATTAACGAGACACTGTAAAACCTGAAGGTTATATTTCATCTTAAAAAAGATTTCTTGATCTACTGAAGTTCTAAGTATTGTTTTGAGAATGCCAGTGGAAACATTTTATTTTTTCTATAAACTAAAAGGACTAGATGAGAATTCTGAGAGAGGGGAAATGGAGAACATTGATTTCAGAGCGCTGAAGTCCAAGTAATAGATATTAATGAGTGGGTCTGAAAGTGTCCATTTAACTCAGTCAACTTCAAGTGATTAATGGAATAGATTTTAAAAAACTAATAGGGAGACTTTACAAAACAGAATCTGATTGAGACAGATCACAGCATATCTATGTAGCAGGAATTTGTAGTACTTGTTTTCCCAAAGTGAATCTTCAGGGAATTACAACTTGGTAAACACAGTTTAAATGCCTTCTCAACCACCTGTAAAAGTAAGTCATTTTTAAGAACATAAAGTATGCAAATGTATTAATAGCAAGGACTAAACAAGGAAAAAATATTCCAGTTTGCAGTGTCTGACATTAAAATCCTGACATTTATCTGCAATTAATGCTACTGCAGTATTTATGGACTTCCTTGTAGCTAGCAGCAGGAATGCTGTGGCAATGTTCATTCCCTGCACAAAGTAAACATCAATATTTGAATGCTGTCCTTGGTAATATAAATTTTTAAAGGCAGAAAATGTAAGAGGTTGACTTGCCTTTTCCTGACATTAGTGAGATACTGCATGTTGTTCTAGTGATATTCCCAAAGAGACAAGGTAGAAATGAAGTTTGGATTTACACCCTGCAGAGTAGAAACACAGTTTGTTAAATTAACTAGATGGGAATTATTGGTATTAATCTATTGCTCAGTGTCAAGGGTTAAAGTCAGTTGTGGAATAATCTGCTAAGACTCTAAAACTTAGACTTCCACCTATTTTCTTCATCTTCAGTTATTTTTCTCCCACTGTCTTCAAGTGTCTTTTTTCATGTGCCTTCTGTCAGGATGGGAAGGAAGTCAGATCAGGAGCTGCCTCGTGTGGCTTTCAGCTATCAAGAACTTCTCAACCCGAGCAATCCGTGTTTGACCAGTGCTGAAACCAAGGACAAAACTGCCACTTTCAGTGGAATCTGTTCTTTCAGGATGAAGGTTTTGGTACTCTGTAGCCTGTATTATTCATTTAATAACAGTTGTGGCAAACAGTTGCCCTGATTATGGTAAGAATTCAAACGGCATCAGCAGTTACACTTCCACAAGATGTTTGTTGTATGTATTCTCTGAGAGTGATTATCTTACTTTTTAGGAGTGGGCTGCAGGAAAGGGAAGGGAAAGGGAACAGACCTTGATCTTGCTTTGTTCTGCAGCTAGAGATATTGTCTAATGTTTTTCTTACATTTTACAAGTTAGTACGCTAAGCACTAGCTATTTAACTGCAGTGTGTTTTATTTGTAGTACAATTCTAAGAAAAGACTGCTTTTTTTTTTTCTCAAATTAAAAGTAATGATGCAAAACAGCCATTAAAAGACATTATCCAGCTCCAGTGACTTAAAAAATTAGTTTTTCTCCACCGTATTGCAAGGTGATGGTGAAATATAGGTATGCAGGTTCCAGTGTTATGCTTATGCTTACTTTTAATTTGCTTTTATATTTCAGAATATGAA
Source organism: Crypturellus undulatus (assembly GCA_013389825.1). Taxonomy (NCBI): domain Eukaryota; kingdom Metazoa; phylum Chordata; class Aves; order Tinamiformes; family Tinamidae; genus Crypturellus; species Crypturellus undulatus. The sequence continues at coordinate 258,779 of VWPW01028056.1, forward strand.
GGAGAAATGCAAAACATGTGTATTATTAACAACTTTTCAGTCAGTATAGTTGAACTGCTTTCAGTTAAATTAAGCAGTACACATAGATGCCAAAAGATCATAGAAGTATTACTTATGTGGATGAAATTTTAGATGATCATGGTGAAGTATTTCCTGTTTTTCCCATCTTGTCACTACTTAATGCCATTTTAAAGCATCAGGCTCTCTGGCCTTTGTATTAGAGCAATGATGATAAAAGTAGCTGTGTCTAATTTTGTATTTTTTCCTTTAAAGGGTTACACCTCTAAAAATAAAACGTTCTGTAGAAGGGTACGGAGCACAATTTGTTGCTTTTGAGCGCAATCTTTAGAAATACTGATTATCCAGACTTTTTTTTTTTGATCCTAGGGCTTCTAACCTTTAGTTCCCTTCTAACTTTAGTGATTTCTGAAGATATTGAACTTCTGAATTATGCAAGTTAAAATTAAAATTTTGCCTAAATAGAAATTACAGGTGTTGGATAAGAGATCTTGGATTTTTTGCAGATTCTTATTCTATGGGAAGAGAGATTAAATAATCAGAATTTTTGCATCTACCTGCCAGTAGAACATACTTTTGTATTTTTTTTTTACTGTTCTACATTTAAGAAATACAAATTTTTAAGTAAAACTTTATTTCATTATGTTATTACACTTTTTCCCGTTGCTTTTTAACAAGATTTTTTTACTTGCTTAGTGACTTGTAGTTGCCAGATACTGAGGTACAATAAGATATTGCATCTGATAGATAATTTGCTCCGTGCAACAGCAGCATCATTTTATGCTGGTTTTACCTTGTAATTCAGATGCACCTAGGGTTGTTTTCCCAAAGATGCTGTTCATTTTTGTCAAAGAGGAAGTGCTAAGTAGTTAGTCTAAGAAAATAAAACCAATAATACTGGTATGGGTAAAAAATTATAATGCTCTCTCCTGGTTTTGTAATTATTGAACAGATGTGAGATCATTTCTCTACCTTACACTGTAATCATCTTGTCTGTTTGAAGACCAATAATAACTTCTAAAACCTCTAAATGTGATGCTTTTCAGGGTAGCTGTACTAGTACTAAATGGCAATAAATAAAAAATAATACTACTAAAGGGCAATACAACCTCTTGGAATAATCTTCTATTTATAGTTATTGCTTTATGTATTTTATATCCCTTCAGGATAAAAGCTGCCAGAAAGATTTTTGATACATTTTATTAAAACGAAATATGTAATCAAGTAAAATAATGTCTGCCGAGGGAAGAGTAAAACGATATGCCCTGGTATTGCATTTTTCTAAGATTTAGCAGAAAATTTTCAAGTATAAAGATCCTTAAAAACTGATGTGAACTGTACAATCAAAAAGGAGCAAGCTTCCAATAATTTAATGTATCTTGCTATACAAAGGTATAACAAAACTTGAGCTGAAGTGCATGCATTTTTGTAAGGAGGTCTATTTTCATATGCATCCTGGGAGCTTAATGCTACTGCTTCTGTTGTTTCTGAGCCAGAGCCTTACTAAGTGAATTAAAAATTTTGAAAATAATATTCCATTGACTTGGAAAATTTGAGTCAGATTTTTAGAAAGCATCATCTAATATCTCATGAATGATGTCAATAGACAGTTCTTATTGGCTTCAGTGATCGCTGGACTGAGTCCTTAGGATACATATCATGTGAATTTTGTTGATGTTTGAATTCCTCCCTAGAGGCTCTTTCTCCTATGATGATTTGTTGTTTTTCTAAGTAATTTTAAAAGAAATGGATCTATTGTATACAGCCAAATTAAAATATGGGAGCTACAGCAGCTTGATCTCAAGTGTTGCTCGTCTTCTACATCTTGGGAGGTACCTTTTTAAAGTGGACTTAGCATGTTTGTGCTGCTCTGGCAGTAGCATTCTTGCAGCTATTGTATAATTGCTGATCTTTCATGATCTGATTCATGGTTCTTGAAATCTATTAGTGGCTGTTGTCCTTGTGCTGTTGTGTTGGAATCCTGTTTTGCTTACTTCACTTAAGATGAACACGGCCCTCAATAAAGAAGCCAGAGAAACTTAAAACTTGGATGTGTTTAATAGCATATAAAATATTTCTTGAGCAATTATATGTACTTCAAGTCAATCTAAATCATTTCTGACAACTCTACAATTATATGCACTGCAAGGAGGGAAGAAAATGGCGCTATGCAGAATCACAACACCAGAGCAGTGTGTGAGCAGCCATTATAGCTGTATGGTGAGTCACTTTATTTCATTGTAAATGAAATTTGCTGTACAGTATTGCTTTCTGAACTGTGTTTTCCACTCAAGTTGTTTTGTAAGGATTAAATTAAATTCATTCCAGGGTACATAGTTTCAGAGACTGCAACAGTTCCTATCTGTTTGAAATACACCATACCTTTTTTAACAGTGTAAGAAAAAGTTCAAAAGACAGTTTTACACCTCATTGCTTCTTTTCATAACAGTTCTCATACTTCAACTGCAAGATTTGATTGAATACAAATTGAAGTGAACCCATGTCAGAAGGGAAATAACAAAATCATACAGAGGAGCATGGCTTTGCTCTTTGCCAGCAGAGGTAAATGTTGTACCAGTGCAATTACTTAGAGCTCAGGCAGAAGGTCTGTGAGATTTGAGTAATAGCTATATTTAAAGTACTATGAATGCAGAGTACTTGCTCTCCATAAATCTTTTCCAGGGTATGAGTTTACTTGCATCTGAAGAAGCAGATTCAAGTGAGACGGTCTGTCTAACCTTTCACAGGAAAATGGGGAGCTTTGGGAAGGTGTAAATATCTGATTCTCCATTCTAAGGAATTAGACCAATAACTCTACTTTTACCAAGAACAACAAAAGGAAGTGTAAAGGGGGTTTTAAGTCATGCAGCTTACTGTCAGCTGTGGTGGCAAATTTCTGTTTTTTTCTGTTGTACAACATAGGCTTTCCTGAATGTAGTATCTTGAAAATTCAGTTATTGTTTTCACATGATAGCTCACATTTTTAAGGATCCCAGAATGCCAATGTAATGTTGGTTGGTTGAAAGTACCAGCCTTGGGTACCTTCAAAGGAATTCCAGTGTTCTGAAACTTTTTGTTGCCATGTGCTATAGCAGGATTTTCAGTGCAAGTCTTAGTCATTGCTAACCTTATCCTTCTTATCAGGAAGCACAGAGCAGAGCTCTGAAGAGTATTTGGATAACGTACTCAAATTTACTCAGAAGCACTGTAATCTTAGTTTCTGGAAATGCTCTGCTCCATTAGGAGGAAAAGAAAAAACACTTTCACAAAGCTTTTATGAAGCTGAGTAAACAGTGTTCTGTACAAACAGGGGGTCACCAAAAAAAGGAATTAGGAAGCTTTTTTTTCTTCCTTATTTTTTGTTCTTTCAAGGAGTTGACAAAATCTGCATAATATTGCACTTTCTTCTCTCTTTTGCACACTAGGTACCAAGAGTGGCAGTTCCAGTAGTATGTGTTCAGTTGCTGGACATTTCTAATACTTGTTAGTGTGTCTGAGTTGTGCTCTGCAGTGTCTCCTTCTCTATGTTAAGTGCTGTATGCCTTTAGGCTGTTTACATTTGTCAACTGTTCTTACTGATGACATGTATTTAAATATACTGGCCTTTTCTTTTGATTTTAATCTAGATTTTTTTACTGGTTGTTTTTTGCTCCCTGTAAATTTTGGACAGATTCCTGCTTAGAGAATTGTATCATATTTTTATATGTTGTGTTGTGGTAAATAGTATTGTTTTATTGAAAAAGGCTGTGTGTGTGTGTGTGTGTGTGTGTGTGTCCACATGTGTGCATATTTTTTATTCTTAAGTTTAACTCTAATTAGTTTTATAATGGAGAAAGATGGGAGAAAAATGCTTCTCACCCCATAGAACCTGTATCCCTGGCAGAAATCTTCCATCCCTCAAGCTCCCTCCCTAATACTGTAGTCTGGAATTCCTTATTTATCTATCATAAATAAGGAGGAAAGAAGTTAAAGTTAAAAAATGCTTTTCTTCTTAACTTTCTTTTTTTCTGTGTTCTAGATAGTGTAGTGATTGATGGAAATAGTTGTGTATTTAATTCGTGGAGGGAAAAAAACTGCATCTAAAATAGACTATCCAGTATTTAAATCTTGAGGTCTGTCCTCCCTGTGGATTCTTACTCATTCTTCAGAATATGTTCCAGAAAATTAATTTGAACATTTGATTCCCCCTTTGATTTCACCTGATTTTTAGGAGAGCAGAGAAGTGACTGGGTGACTAGAAGATCGTAGGCTTTCTTCGTCTTGGATTCTCTGAGGGGCTTCCTTTCTTCTCTGAATATTGCCCTTCACGTGCAAACATTTTCTTACAGAACAGATACCACTTTGGCTCCAATGAATGAAAATATATCATGCAAGAAGCACCAGTAGATGAAATTATCTGTAGACCAGCAGCAGCAAATTTAGTTTTGGATTGTACTCTGTGCAGAACCTTACCTAGAAAATGAAGTGTGACTTGACTCTGCAGTATTTCCGACTGCTTTATCTATAGGTTAGCAATAGTAACCTAGCAATAGTAATAGAATCAAGCTGGTAACTTCCGCACTGTTGTTGACTCAAATCCTCTTATGGAATGCTTCTTGGTCCTTCCACATTCCCGGGGATTACTTTGGGAGTATTTTCTCTAAAGGTTCCAGTCATATTTTACTGAATAGCCAGCCAGCAAATGATTGTATCTTAGAATGTTTTGTAGTTATTTCATATCTCCTTTTTTAATCCACATGAATAACCCAGTAGCGCTTATGCAGCCATGTTCTATGTTCTGGTATTTACTTTTAGTTACAGAAAATACCAAAAGGTTTATTATAGAACTTCGTCAATTTTTTTTTTTTTAAATTAATTATCCAAATGGACAAAATATTAAATAATATTTCTGATAACCCTAGGACAAATTGGTGTTGATCTGTATCTCTTGTGGTATCTTTTGTTAATTTTTAGTTTTTGTTTCTAACATAGACCTAGATCTTAAATACATTTTTTTAATTTATGTGTAGCTCAATGAAACATACAAAGTTTATTCTCCTTATACAGTGCTAGACATATGTTGCATTGGGAAAAAAATATATTTATTTTCCTTCAACAAACTTTTATTATGTACTGATGTAACTTTGTAATGCTCATATATTTGTTCTGAAAAACATGTTTTAGTCTAACATCAGGAGGCTAAGAACAGCCTGTGAACTCTTGAAAAGCATGACTATATTTACAAAAGTGTATTTTGAACAAGCTTTTTCTTTGTGAGAGGAACAAAAAGAAAGATGAATTGTGTGGGGGGGAAATCAATCTCCAAACTTACAGATGTTATGCATGGAAGACTTCTGATATATTTTCTTTTTTATTGGTTAGAAATGCTGTTTACAACAATGAGAAATAAAAAGATTATTCTCCATCAAAAGGTTATTTATTTGATTCTTTGGTGGAGCACTCATAGCATTACATGAAATGGCAGAATAAAAAGCACCATTTCCCTCCCTTATTGCACTCTGTTCTTTCTCTTTGATAAGATTAATGATAGATGTGTTATCAGTTGAGCAATGAAAATTTCTTTCAGAAGGGCCTATAAGAAAAGAAAAAAAAAAAGCAAACCTATAAAAGAAAAATAATATTTAATGTGGGGAAAAAAATTACATCGGTAAATGGTTTCTAATCAACTGGTTATGAAATACCCCAACAGAATTGAGTTGTTGACATATTTTTACTGATTCTTTTTCTCACTAAACTAGGCCAATCAAGTAGAATAAGGATATATGTTATTTGTTTGTGTTGAGGTAGTTACACAGCAGAGGTATCAGTTCTAACAAATGCAATATAAAGCTGGTTAACTTTATACAGCTGTAACGTTCCGAATTTGGAAATCTTTTTTGGATATATTTGAGGCACTCTCCTTAGGAGAAGCCTGGAAACATTTGTGGCAAAGCTTCAATATACAGGGTGTCCTTTCCTATTTTCATATGAATACAGAACTTATTTTTTCAATATTTTTCAGTCTTTCATGTTTTTGCCTATCAGATAATACACACTTTTTACATTTCCAATGCAACACGTGATCAGTGGGCTCTTGGTACATAAATTGGTACAACAAGGTGGCATATTTGTCATTCATTTTTTTTTTTTTCCCCATTATTAGCTCCTGACCTGGAAATCTCAATAGAAAAGCCCCCATGTTTTCTGGTCTGATTATCAGTCTCTTTTATTCACTTAATTCTGTCCCCCACTCCTGCCCCACTGTAAAAGAAAAGTATATTGAAGATACGAATGCTTGTGGAATCTTGAAGCAGTTATTACTTTAAATTTGCTGTTTTGCCTAACAAGGCAAGGGCTCTTAACACCTTAATTTTTCCATAGAAACAGACCACAGATTCAAAATCAGATCTTTTCTGTCATTCTTGTTTGATTTCTGTTCCCTCCATCTAGTATCTCTGCATTATTTGTCAATCTTTCTAGGTTGTTCTCTCATGTGGAATAGGCCTTAGGTTCATCTTATTTATTTGTCAACTTTTTGTATTTTTTTAGCTGAAATGCTGTCCCCTTCCTGCCCTTACATTTCCTTACTTACTCAACTTTATACCATTTGCAATACCACTGGTAAACTTATGCAGGCTAAAAAGGCTATTCCAAAGAAAATATTGTATTTAATTATGAAAGCCCTATGCTAATCAGCATGTTTTTTATAGAATCCCTTGACTTTAAAAGTTGGCACTGCTACAGGTAGATAAGATGGTGTCTTTGGTTTTTTGGCTTTTCCATGCTGTTTTTCATACTTGCTTACGTGACTGATGAAGCCATTTCAAAGTTAATACTAGAAATAACATGAAAATGCATTGCTAGATCAAATAAGGACATTAAATTTGCAGCCCTTTTTATAATCAAAAAATGACTACTGTAGCCAGGCTCAATGCTGCCTGCAGTCTGAGAAAAGCAAGATGACATTACTTTTGAGAGGAATTTAAATGTGAGATCAAAGCTAAGAAACAAAGAACAAAGGATGCATATAAGTGACTTGTGTTTTCTTTTGATAGAAATAACATTAAGGTTATTGAATATATTAAGAAAATTATTAGAATTCACAACATAAGTTTTTATACTGTGTGAAAGGATGAATAGCCTTTCTGAAGAAAGGAAAAGAATGTTTACCTTGCTGAGAACATAAAGATGTTTTTATATGATATTTGAAAAAATCTAAGTTGTAATTTCATAAAATGAGAAAAGTTTGTAACTTTTTCAAGCATATTTAGCTTTTTTTTAAAAAGTTGTTCTAAAGGTATTTAATTAAAATAACTAATTTTTAATCTATTTTTTTGTTTCACTTTATAAGGAACTATATCGTTATTTCTTTTGCACTCTGGAGTATTTAGAATCCAAGGGTAAACTTGGTTTTCTTGAAAGGCTTAAGTTCACCTTTTGCAATTAGATTTCACTTCATTCAGTTACTGAATAAATTCACAGTAGATAATGTCTGTCAGTATTGCAAAATTCACAGTATTACTATAAAACTTTGTCTTATTTTACTTGTGTGGAATATGGTAAGATCAGTAGGAGAAAGGCTTTACCAACTTCAGAAAGTCATTACTTTTTTTCTTTTTTTTTTTTCTTAAGATAAATGTCAGGGCTTGAAGGGTTCATATCATGGTATCACGGATCACTGAGCTTTTTGGAATCTTTTTTTCTTTTTCAGATCTTAGTATCTGTATTAAGGAAACACTATTGACTTGTATCTAGGACTTGGAATGTGACTTGTTTATCTTCCAGTCTTCGATACTAATGCAATAGGACTTCTGTACCCTGCTGAACATACGTAGAGTTTTCTAACTCTAAGCATTATAAAATATGACTTTTATAAGGACATTGCTTTGAGGAACTAGCCCTTATGATTTTCTATATATATATATATATATATATATATTTTTTTTTTTTTAATTGAGTAATTTTTATGAATGTCTGTAATAGAGCATGTTATTTTCTCCTGCCCATGTGGCCTAGCTGCTGCTCACTTGCTGCTGAATCTGCTTTAATGCTCACTCCTTTCAGTTCAGTGTTTCAGACCTATGCTTATAAAGAGTCACTTCTATCTTTTCCTGCGTGTTATCCAAAATCTTCCTATTGCTTTATTTAAAAAAAGGCATTTTATTTGGTGTCACACTGTGATTTTATTTTGAAATCTTGATGTTCTAAGCAACTGCTTATTTACTGCCCTTTTCTACTCTCTCCTTTTATTATTAATTTAATGTTGTCTTTCCTAACTGAGAGTAAAAGCAGTCCTGTGTGGGCAATGTGTCTTGCCTAGTACCAATTTTCCATTTCCCAGTTGTAAATTAAAAAAACTGCAACTTTGACATTTTTGAAAGAATCCTCCAGGTCTCCTTTATAACATACAAGTTGTGACATCTAGAAGCCTCTGAGAGGATCAGGGGTTTTACACCTATGTTGAATTCTTTGAAGCTGTTGCAGTAAGAACTTTCACCATTTTGCTGGATATTCTTTGGTGGGCAGATGAATGCATTAACTGATATGCAGCTGATATTGTAGATCTTCTGTGTCTATTTAGGCACGAGCTTATCTGCCTGCCTGCATATAGCCAAACAGATAATGCTTGCAGATTTTTTTCTGGTAAATATTCAAGGCTGTCTGATGAGTTAAGCTCAGCTGGCATCTTTAGTTACAAACAATAAAACTATTCCACTATAGGTATTTTCCCTAGGTTCTGTGTAAGTAATATGAGGCAGGATGAACCTTTGCAGAAATCTTTGATGGCTAAAAACTTGGTGGTGAGATACTGCAGCTATGCAATATGCCATCCATCTGAAAGTTCATAGAATCAGAGAATGCTGAAGGTTGGAAGGGACCTCTAGAGGTCATCTAGTCCACCCTCCCTTCACACTTAGGGTCACCTAGAGCACGTGGCACAGGGCTGCATCCAAGCGGGTCTTGAAGGTCTCCAGAGAAGGAGACTCAACAGCCTCTCTGGGCAGCCAGGTTTCATCTCCAAGTCAGGACTTTGCTACCTTTCTCAATTTCTTATCTTTAAATACTTTGGTTCTCTTGCTGATATAAAAATGTCTTAGAAACCTACAATAAGCCTGCTTTATGCCCTCTTTCTCTTTACCTATGCTTTATAAATCAAATGCGTTGAGTCAACTGTGAGACTAAAGAAAGCGGCCTGTATAAAAATCAGTAAGCAATCAAGTGGTGCTTGAGCTCTTCAAAGTTTCCTAAAAGAGCTAAAATTCAAAGGAACTCAAAACTCTTACTTTTTGTAGGCTTTCTGTATTTTTTTCTTTTTAGATGTATGTTTTTCATTTTCTTTCACGTCACAATTTTCTCTGAAGCAAGAGCACTGCAGAGTTGTGAGAAGTATATACTGTAAGCTTTGATCATGGTGATAAGGAAACCTTTTGGCTTCCTGGACTCACACTAACTCTTTGAAAAGAGGAAAATATTTCTTATCAATAAGTGCTTGGCTTTAAGCTCTTGAAGTATTATTTTTATCATGTTTATTCACTACTGAGTAGCTTACTTTAATTGCAGTGACATTCTTACTCTCTAGGCTTGCTCACATTCTGTCAGCTTGTGTGCTAGGTCATTTGCAGTTAGTTTCATGTTTACTAAAGTACTGGCAATGGTAAGGTTATTTCCCTTTTTCTTAATATTCTTAAGATATCCTGGATAGTTTTGTGTTTGCTGTTGAACAAATTTACATTTATCCTCATAATAATAATGCAGATTTTTTTTTTTAAATTCCTTACTATAGTAGTTTTCCTCAATTAAGATATTTTGAAGTTAGTGCTTTATAAATATGGACATTATTTAGATTTGCAAATTCACTGGCAGCATTAAGTTAGAAGAAGCAGCAGGGAAGAAAAGTTTTCAATTTTCATGCTAGGTACAAAAGAAGTAATAATAAAAAAAAAAAACTTCACTGACTTTACCGATTCTTCTTTTTTTTTTTTTTTTCTTTCAGCCTGTCTATTGTCAAAAATAGATCATTTTGAGGTAGTCTCACAGTCCTTACTGTGCTTATGTGCATATGTGTATGTTTTCTCCATTGCTTTGTTTCCCTGACAGCGTACTCTCAAAATGCCATCCTCAACTGAGTACCTATACAGGCAGTTAATACCTACTATTGCTGCCTTTTTCATTGCAATGTTATACTTCATTTTAAGTCAATAAGGCCTTTGAAACAGTGCCTTGATAAACTGAAGTCTGTATTGGCATTCCTTTTTTTTTTCTTAATTTCTTTTATCTTAATTTCTTTTATCAATAACTTTGTTTCTTGGGTAATGAAAATTATATGGATAACCTGAGCACAGGCTGCTTCATTTGGATGAGTGGATGATAAACATGCTGAAGTTATGAAGGAAGAATCTGCAGGATTTAGTTTGGATTTGAGAATCAGAGGGAAGTGAGAACCAAAGAGCACACAAAGCTTATTCCTGTTGGGAACAGGTGATATTGCCTGCTCTGTTGGAAAATGCTCCAGGGATGAAAGGCTACATTTACAGGTATTTTCAGGAGGTGAAGTTATTGATAAGCTTTTGCTAAGAATATATGGTGTAAACTGGAGCTAAAGGAAAACAAATTCAAGCAGGTTCAAGAGAATGGTATAGTCTCTGTACTGTAGAAACCTCTAATGAAGAACTAACTGGAGGGGAGGAGAAAGGCTCTGAAACTTTGCATTTGAAACAATGTTGATAATTTATTGAAAGTGAATGCCACAAATAGTTTAGAGGCAGTAGTTTAAGGGATTTCTTTCAGTATTTTGCATTTCTGTGTATTTGTAACCCGTGTCTGGTGAGGTTTAAACCTAGTGCCCTGGTGGTGGGTGAATGTAACGTTTTACACAGGTGGCGGAGGGAAACGGGAGCAGCATTGTCAAGGCAGAGTTCTGCTGTGCTCCATTTACCTCGTTCCAGAATAGCCTTGCGTAGTCTTGGAGGAGGGAGAGACAGAAGAGTCCAGAGAGTATGGGAATTGCTGCAGGGATTGAACATCACTGCCATATGCTACGCAGCCTCTACGCCTTTTGAGTTACAACTAATGTACTGAGTTGCTCTGCTTAGAAAAAAAATGCTTTATATCTGTTCTTGTGCATCAGCTCCTTTTGGCGCTATTGTAGGAATGGAGGGGGTACAGACTGGGGTTTAAAATGTCATATAACTTCATGTCAAGTATTACATAGCTATACTTTGTTGTTTTTTTGTGCATATGATTACATAGCACTGCTGCATCTTTTCTGAGGATATTAATACACTATGTAACACTTGGAAAATTTAAGATGGCATTTAGCACTCCTTTGAAAAAGTTTCTAGAAATCCTTTGTTGTTTGATTCATGGAAGCTGGAGGAACGCAGCCTGTTTGCTAGATGAAAAAGCACTTTGCTACTCTTTCTTAAATCTGTTGCCTTTCAGTGTTCAAAGAAAAATATGCATATTATTAAAGTACAAAAAATAGGGAAGAAGGGGAAAAAAAAGTGTCTGTTGCAGGAATATTTAATTTAACAGCTTTGTGTGGAGTGAGGAATTATTTTTAAGAAAAGGGAAGACAAACAGTGGAAAGACTTCCTAAAACAGGAGTACTGCAATTTGCCTTTGAAAATGGAATCACACACTGAGGTAATACTAAAAAGTAAGAACTGTGACATTCATAAGGATTCATGTTGAAGCTCTGACCCAGATAAGCTATTTATTTATTTATTTATGAACTAGATTTTCTAATTCTTTTTGTATGTTATATATTCTACATCTACTTATTTGCATATCTGTAAGTGAAATTAACCTTTTGAAAAAGTTAATAGAAACCCTATGGCTTTATTTCTTAATACATTAACCTTTACATTTTATTTCTAAAATATGTTTTTAAAATTAGCATATACGGTAACAAAACAGCCCGTCTCCCATAAAGAAAAGCTCTATTGCAGTTGCTTAATTAGTGCTAACTTTCATCTTATGGATTATACAGGTATTTCTGTATTTACAGTATAAACATAGTAATGATTTTGCATATACACAAAATAATGTGATCTACTGTAAGAATTACCTTTTTTTCATGGAACCATAGAATGCCTAAGGTTGGAAGGGACCTCTAGGGGTACTTTTTGTTGTTTTTCCTTAAAGTGATTTGAACTAGTTTATTGGTAGGAGATTCTTCTGCTCTAGTAGCTCCCCTTCTACTTCCAACGCCCACAATGTCCTGCAGTGTTTCCCTGTAAGCCAGCTCCTCCTGCGCTTCTGATTTTCTACTGCAGTGAATGGCATCCAGAGACAAGATAACTGGAAGGGATCTACTGCTGAATGATGGGCAATAAATGCTTCATGCCAGCAATGTGCAGGAGTCCCCCTGGTTGAAAGCTGCTCTTTAAGGGCTTTCTTGCTTTCTCTAAAAGATGAAGACAAAACAGCTGAGACTTTCCAATGAGGGACATTTGAGTGAAGCTGTGGAGTCACTTAACCACAGAAGAAGTGACCCAGGTTAGTGCTAAGTATGTAAAAGATAGAAGTCATTGTGTTCATTTGTAAAAACCTTTATCTGTAAATTGGCAGCTAATTTTTAAAAAAGCTTGTTTACTTGAGAAAAATTCAGAGTATTTTTTTTGACAAAAACCTTACCAAGAGCTGTTAATGAAACAGGGATGAAAAAGCATTGTTATTTTTATGATATATACAAAAAGATACTATACTGCTTTATTCAGCAATGTATAATTAATAGAGTTACATTAATTGTTGCTTCATTAATAAGGTTTCATTTCAAAGGCAATATGGAAAAGAGATTTAATGCGGAAATGATGGCAAACTGGATCAAAAAGTGTTGGTGTCAGTAGCAAGAGGAATGCTTGCAGTTCACCAGCCAGTTTAACTTCATGCATGCTTGTGTTAAAGGTGAAATCAGAGAAAAGTAGTTGCAGAATTGGAATCTAATGGGTTAGGATCCAAGGAGATTTGGGAAAAAGCGCTCTTTAAAGAAAAATTGTTGCATAGAGGACTGTGAAAATACACCAAGTTATCAGGTGACATTCATAAGGTGTCTGAAGTGCTTGAGCAGTCTCTCTGTGAAAGTTCATGAAGTAGAGAAAGTGCGCAGATAGGAGCCTAAATCCAACTTCAGCCAGGGCTAGGAATGAAAGGCACCTGATGAGACCGCTGCAGCCATCGTTACTGATGTGTGCATCGAGTCAATGCTGTGTGTAGTGCCTGGTGAGGTCTCCGATTTTAGTGTGTTTCTCTCAAATATAGTAACTCTTGCTTTGTAATTTAGAAAGATGGTAGTCCGTAGTATGAGTTCTATGTGGTAATCATTTAGAATTTTTTTTTAATTTTTTAGCCATTGATTTTTGAAGTCTTTAACTTATGTTAATCTGAATAAACATAGCAGAATACTTCGAAGTAGATTTTGTAATTTCAAAGAGATATGACTTTTCTGAAGTATGGTTTATAAATACATTTTATACTTGTCTGCACACACTGAATTATCTTATTTCTCTTTCTTGAAAAAAAGTACTTTCCCTTTTTTTTTTTTTTCCTTTTTTTCTTTTTAGTTATATGAAAACTGTTAGCATTTGGGGACTTTTTAAAAATGGTATACTGTTTAAATTTTGGGTGTTCTATAGTTTTTGTTTCTATTAGCAATTGTGTGTGTGAATAAGTGGTAGAGATTTACCCAGTTTCCCATCCCATTTATTTTCACTCATATTAAGCAAAATTTTCTTTAACAGTCTTAGTTTCTTACATTTTTTTCTGAAATGATTCCATTAAAATTGTATAAGTATGATAAGATAATTTTCCCTAGGTTAAAGAGATATCTTTTATTAATTATTCTGCTATTAAAACATTTAAAACCAAAACAACCTTCCCCAAACCAAGCAAATAAGAAAAAAAAATAAGGAAAGAAACCCTTCTACTTGAAAGACATTGTTTCAAATCTGGGCTCAGATTTGAGAAGTCCTAGTCTCAAAACCGCTATGTCAGGACATTACTTAGCATTACTGCAGTAAAGAAGGTTTTCAAGAGAAGCTTTTGCAAACCTAGGAAGCAGCACAGTCTATTAATAGAAAAGAAGGTGTTTCATCATAAAATTCTGAAAGTGAGGGTGCTGCTAACCATTTCTCTTTGCCTTAGCAAGTGTTTTTTCACTATTTTAAGAGTAATTTACATTTTTTTTTCTGAATGTGGATTTTTTTCATATGTGCAAAATGAACGTGCATTTGAGGAAAAAACAAACAAACAATAAAACTGCATTGTTTCTTTAGTTTTTCATTAAGAAGAACAGAAATTCATTTTGATTTTACTGTATTCCATAAGATTATTTGAGATGGAGGGAGGGCAGCTGATGCTTAAGGTCACATTTTTTTTTCCCCAGTCTCCAGTTAGACATTGCACAAGCACTTGGAATCACTTTTCTGTTTGTGACTATGTTCAGACTGGTTTGGACAGTCCTAGCGGTGATTTCCAATCTGTATGGAAGGCCAGGGGATTGCAGCATTCCTGGCAACATTTTTTCTCTTTTCATCCTCTTTTCATTGTCTCCTGCTTTGTGACTCCATTCCTAAAATCCAAATGCAAGCAATTGCTTTGTATTTAATTATCCATTAAACAGTCTCAAAGAAAAGGTAACGGTTGTGGAGGGAGAGAATGGGAGAAAGAAGTGAAAGTGATGACGATTGACTAGGGAGAAAAGAGAAAGAACATGAAGAAGTTAATACAGAACAGGAACATAAAGTTGCACCGTAACACCAGTACTTCTTTTGGGGAGTGGCAATTTGGTTAAACTGATTCTTGGAAAGTTGAGTAATGCCCCCAGTAGAGTAGGTAAGGAAAAGTCTTTTTACCTCTTTCATTTGACCAATTAGTAAAACCAGAGATAGTAAAGGAAAATGATATCAGTGAGTCTAATAAAGATTGCCCTTATCTATAAATCACTTAACTAAAATCAACAAAATGTGGCTGGACTTTTCCGATTCTTCTTGTCTCTGAGGATTCAAATGATATGGCTTGGGATATTGATTAACCATCACTTCTGTCCATTTAAGCCATTCATTGTTAGCACAGTGACTTTTTTTTCCTCCAATTTGACTGGTAGTTATTCATATGCCATTTAAATAATATGTCCTGTTACATCAGTATCAATTTCCAGCCTGTTTTAGTCTAAGTGAGTATAAAATTAGTTATGGTGAGTCTATTAAATCCAGGGTGAATATATATTTTATATACTCTGCTTCAAGATGAGGTATATAAATACCTCATACTAGTATATTATTTTGACGTCGTAAAAATCTAGTAGAATAGCACTCATACACATATTTGTGCGTGCATGTTTATCATGTGTTTTGTATTCCAGATCTTCATGTTACCTAGGTGGAAAAGATTATGAAGGATACTTTTTGCTCAAATAGTCAAATGAAACTTTTAATGAATCCCTTAAGATCAGTGCATCAATGCATTTTGGTCATCCAGTGATTTTTTTTTCTCTGTGATAAAATCTGAGTCATTTACTTAGTCATTTACTTAATATACAATTTTTTTTTTTAGCATGTGTCAAGATGTGCCAAAATCCTAGTCTTTGAAAAATATTTCTTTCTGGTAGTGTTACGAACGCTATTGTTGGCCGAGTTTAACAGCAATGATTTAAATATTTCTGCCCTTTCTAATGGTGTCACTGTCATCAAAAGGTTTTAAGGGAATACGGGATAATTTGATTAATGAAAAGGTTAAAGAAAAGAAGAGGTGTGTTCAGGGGAAATTTTTAGTTTTTTATTTATATCACTTGAATGGAAATTTACACATATTTGAGAGATCGACTTGAGTGGTATGAAGTTAAATATGCTGTAATTGCTTTTTACTGCTGTGATTTTGATTTATTGTACCCATTAAGGACACTTTTTTTCTTTTTTTTTTTTTTTTTTTCCTCCTTATTTCTATGCCACATATACTGGAAACAGAGGTAGTAATAGTTCACAGTTTGACTGAAAGTAGTATTGGCAAATGCCCCATTTTGAGTTATCACTATGAATTCATAAATTATGTCATCTGATAGTGAAACCATGTTTCTTAAAGCTCTTTTAACCTCTAGTAGCTACTGACTTGCTTGTCCTTTGCTAAAGCTAAAGTGTAGTTCAGGGTAAGATTGCATCTGGAATTATTAATTCAGCAAGTCCCAGAAGAAGCTCAGTGAAAATGTAACAAATCTCTTTAAAAAGCCTGATTTATTTAGGAAGTAAGGGCCACCTTTTAAAGGGTGCGGCCGTATTTAAAGTAGAGGATGAATTTTCTGTTTTTGCTGAATGCTGAGTGAGGTTCCCTAGGTAGTCAACTTTTTTTTTTTTTTTTAAGATGTATTCAGAGAAGAGGCTTCAAGGTAGTGTGGAAAATCTGAATAAACTGTAAAAGAGATGTTTTATCTATTTGAAGAGGCATAGTGGAATGTCAGACCTTACGTTCTTATCTCCCTATAACTAGGATTTTCGTTAGATTGTCTCCTGTGAAAGAAAATTATCATGTGCCTAAAGGAAGAAGAGGAGCTAGTATTTAGCATCTTGAGCTCTACATATGAGCTGTGGAATAAAGTGTTTTTTTTTTTTTTTTTTTTTCCCTTAGAGTTATTTAACACCTTTTATTTCAAGCTATTGGACGTATTGGCGGGAAGGTGGTTGTTATGTTACTGAACAGCAAGCCACAAGATTCAGGTCAGGATTTTCAGTCATGAAAAGATGTTTTTCTATTCTCACAGGATAAATTAACTATCTATGTTTTTTTTTTTTCCCTTTAAGATCATAATTTATCAAAGAATGAGAATAATCTAAAATAGCTAATATGAAAACGAGCAAAAAAATAAGTTCCAGCATGAAATACCTTTAAAAAGAAACTGTAGACTTATAACTATGATGTTCTTCCTAAGGAAGGTTAAATGTTGCATTTCATACAACAAACTGGGATGGGAAATACCACAGTATTGGTTCTCATCTAAGTGCAGTACTTGCCAATTCCCTTCTGGGCTTGAACAAATATTACATGAGTGAGGGCTCTTGTCAACTGTTGTATTTCAAAATAGATTTCATTATGGGTTTCTAGTGATAATTTCTTTCTTCCTTTGTGCATATGTCTCCTCTTATAGTAATAATGGGGAGCTTATTTGCATATAAATAGATGTCAGTATTTGCTGGAGCGGAGACCTTGTTATGTTTCCCTCTTTTTTTTTTTTTTCTTTATTTCGTTTCATCATGGACTTGGTTAAATAAGATAGAATATTGCAGTGACAGTAGGCATGCGTTATAATAGTGAGTTTGGTCCAAACACTTTAGAGTGCATCAACTCTCTAGGAGAATTTTATGACCACTTCAGAGTTTAGACATCTGTTTACAATAAAAAAGGCACAAACCAAGTTTTTTATAAAAATGTTTATTTTTCTATTTCAGAAATATTTATTGACAGCTAAAACATTGCTGTCTTTTTGGTCACTCATTCTTAGTATTTTAGTGCGTTTTCTGCCATTTCTAATTTAGTAATATATTAATGTTTCTATAATGCAAATGTCACACTGCAAATAATCTCTAACCATCTTAAATTAGACATTCACATAGTAGAAACTCCTAATTATCATTCTGGTATACAGCAAAAAAATGATGTAAATTTGATTTGTGTTCCATTAAGGATAGGTAAAACCTGAAATTGCTCTAAAACTAATTTCTACTGACTATTAATAATGGTTAAAAGACATTTGGTGCTCATAATCTGATCTAATTCAAAACCTTCACAGCATAGAAAAGGATGCATTCCAAATTAGTATGATAATCTATGATAGGGAAAATAGCAGAAGGTTTAAAAGAAGCAACCGTGCTGTGGTCTTATCACAGAACTATAAGTAAAAGTTATTACACAGGCTTATAGTGTTTATGCCACTGATCATTCAGTATCTGCCTCTTCAAATCTGTTTTTCAGTATTATCAGTTACATACCAGTTATTCAGTATCTGCCTCTTCAAACCAAGTTGTAGCTGCACTGTTTGTTAGAGAATTCAGGAGAAAGGGAACTTGAGTGCCTCAGCATCAACATTTGTTGTTAAAATACTGGCAGGGCATGCAAACTCTTCAGTACTATCTATACTGCTAATTTAAAGAAAAGTGTGTGCATGTGTATCCACTCATCCACGTGTACGTGCATGCATGTACGTGCCTTAACAGCAAATGTGTTTTGGTGGGTAGTTGTAAGGTTTATGTGTCTGAGGTTCTTTTTACCAGCAGAGGTCACTCAGAGAAAAGGAACAATTGCTTCATCTTTTGAGAAAGACACAAGCATCAGGATGTGCTGTGAAAACTGCACTGAAAATCATGTGTTGTCAAAAGCACACAACCAACCTGTATTTGCTTTTCCTTTCCTTTGCGTTTTTTTTGCTGCTGTGTGATTTGCATGGATGCAAATGAGGAAGTAGTCAAATAAATGTTGGTCTTTAAGAATGCTTATATTTTTCACTCTGCTTTTTAAGCCAGCAGAATAAGTCTGTACTATTTATTGCATTTATTAC
The DNA here is from genome assembly GCA_013389825.1 of Crypturellus undulatus. Taxonomy (NCBI): domain Eukaryota; kingdom Metazoa; phylum Chordata; class Aves; order Tinamiformes; family Tinamidae; genus Crypturellus; species Crypturellus undulatus. Next base: position 277,320 of record VWPW01028056.1, read on the forward strand.
TTTAGCAGAAAGAGATAGCTTTCTATGGGGTCGCTTAGTTTCTTGGACAGTCTTATACATTGCTGTCAGTTATTGCTAATCTTTGAAAGCTCAGTAAAGAGTAATGGTTACCATGGATTTATGATATAATGCACTTTTCCCCTTGTATAATGATTTTATAAGTAGCATTCTCATACTCAACAGATATTTTCATTATGCATACTTAATTGTATCTAGTACTTTAAATGTATGCTTAAAATAGATTTTGTTCCTGTTATCATTACTGATAAACAGATGGGTAACACCTGTTTAGTTTAAGCTTTTGGAAGAAGTCATAAAATAGAAACAGACTGCTTTCTTGTCCTTCTCTTCATCCTATTGACTTGTTTGCTTGGACTTTTTGGTCACAGTCTTCAAGATTGCTGAAGCTGCAGGCAGTTATTAAAAAACAAAACAAACCCCTAAGAACTGCCCAAGTAGATATTAGTACTGATCTGCATCTAGTGAATGTTTCTCATATTCAAAAACACAGAAGTGATGCGATTTCAGTGATTGTTTAGAAACTATAGCAAAAGTTAAAGGGTAAGATTATGTTCGGAGGAGATTATGGGCTAGGTATGCATTCATAGATATGTGATATTGTAATTACTGTTGATCTTGCATCCTTTGCCTTTTAAAGGCATTAATGCTAATATTTTTTTCTAGTCTTAGGTTAGGGGAGTGCTCATTGAATGGGTACAATTATTTTCATTATATGTGAATATAATCTTTATAGTCTTTAGCAGTTTAATGGTGAATGCATTTTTGGGCAATTAAGTTGTTACCCAGATACTGTATTAAGTGGTATCTGGCTAAGCTGTAAACTACAGGAAGCAGGGATTCTGTAATGGAAACGCTGGTTTTATACTGGTTATAGAGGTACAAATGCAACTTTCTAACTGTAATGTGTTAGAGAGCTTTTTTAATGAGGAACAAGGTACATTAGCAATAGTCTTCAGCTATAAAAAATTGGTCTTTAAGAACATATTATTTTATGCTGCCTCTGGAGGATAATAAATTATTGAGTTTTTGGGATTGCTTGTTTTCACTTGGGGTTGGCGTACAGTGGGACCAAAGCAGACATCATGAAGCAACATATACAAAAAAAGCTGAAAAGTCAACAGGTTTTCTCTTACCTCCATCTTACAGCTTGTTTTATAAACACGTAAAAAGAATGCTATTAACCTAAATGTTTTACTTGCCCAGCATTTATAGCATACTATGCTGGAAACCAACCTATTAACTTTGTTGCTATTTTTACTTGTACATACAATGGCACTAATAGCTTCTCAGGCAGTCTTTGTCTATTAAGAAAGATCCTATCTGCCTTTCTGCATAACATACAGCAAAAGACCATTTTTTACAACAACTAGATAGATATCTCCATGATAAATTATTTAAATTTTCTTAAATCAGTCTTGTCTACAATATAAAAGTAAATTTCTTTCTTCAAAACATTTGTTGTTGCTGAGCTAATAATATTTATGATTCAGAAACATGTGAATAATCTATATGCCAACTGCAGAATTTTATGTGTTGTTACATGCATCTGAGTACATGTAGAAGCTCTTTTAGATGTAAACTGTGGTAGATGTTGATGTTACAGACAGTTTTCTTGAATAAGGGGAATGTGGCTATAGAGTTTATTCTTTTGTCTTAGAAAGTCATAGTCCAAATAAAAAAAGTCTTTGAACTTGTAGACTCATTGTCCTTTAGCCTAGCAATTGAAGAACTGAAGGAGTTAGGTCAGCTGTGTACACTCTTATTCATTTCAGAAGTAGTGATATGGAATATATGCTCATATATATGATATACTCATTTGAGAAGCAGTAATATGCTACTGTTAATGGCTCTGAAAGAAGCATCATCTGGAAACATAAATCGTAATAATTCTATTTTCAACTCCAAATTGAGCTTGATGTCTGATAAGTTTATTTTTTTCTTAACTGTTCCTCAAGCAATTCAGTTCATTATTGTCCTAATGAAGTTCTTTGAATTTGTGCTTTGAACAAATTATCTAACTAGTTGAAGAGATTAATGTAGCCCCAACTGCGTCCTCACAGAAGGCTTCAGACTGAAGTAGATTTAAAATTTGTGTGCTTTGTTTTCCTGTATGACAATAAGGATTTTTTTTAGTTGATATTTTAGCATTGCCTCATACTTATGAGAAACCTGCCAGATGTTTCAAGTAATGCTTCTGTTGTTAATAGCTCTGAAATTATTAATGTAATTGGCTCACTGTAAGCAAAGAAATAAATCAGATTGCATAGGTTCAGTGAAGCTTAGTATAATCTTTTCTGGATCCATCCCTATGCAGTGTTTCTTTGAGTATTTCTTCCTGATTTATTGTAACATCCATTTATTAGTCATGGGTCTGTTATGCTGTGTGTTCTTTTGTCTACCTTCTACCTTGCTCACTGAAGTACTGGAAGAATACTAAACCTGCTTCTTAGATGGGAAAATATTCTCTCTATTATATATTCAATTTTCAGATGGGAAAATACAGTCTCTTATATGTATTCAATTTTCATTTTTTTTTTCAGAATTCAGTTAAAGGCGAGATCATAATACATCAGAAACTTCTTAAAGTGCCTGTATGAAATTACACTTCTCTATTATACGTCCTCCAATATACCTTTTTACACCTCAGTGTTTATTCACAAGGGGTGGTTTAATTTTTGAGCCTCTTCAAAATGCGGTAACAGCCACTACCAGTAATGTAGAGTAACAAGTGAATAATCTACAGATGACAAATTCTTGCCTCACTGCAAAGACAAATTCATACCTCTGATCTAGTTTGGGTTTAAAATCTCTTATGTGCAAAAGCAATCATTTTTCAGCCCTCTTCTAATGCAGCAGAATGCTTGGGCTAAGAAGTCAGCAGCACAGATTTTCATTTTAAATTACTCGTTCCTTATGTTCTCTGCTATTTTTGCCCTGTAGCATTGGTTGACATTTCATAGAGAGTGAGCTACCATAGGGCTGGAAAATACATAATTATAAGAATCACCTGCTCTTCATTTTTTCCCATTACATACCAATCGGGACTCGGACATACTTTTCAGAGGTATTTGATTTGTAATGAGAAGTTTTTATTCTTCACTGACCTATGATTAAAACCTGGCATTTAATAAATAAATGGAAGATATCTTCTGTGTAATTCAGCTCAGAAGTTATGCTTGAGAGGCTATGTAACTCTTTGACCTGTACCTTATGAGCAGCAGCATATGTAATTGAGAATATGTTCTTAGATAAAAACAGTTTAGTACAGAAACCTTTGTGATGCCTAATGTTTTAAGGCAGGTATGAGGTAGATTCTTACCTTATAATTAAAGAGATAGGTGGCTTCAGGGAGCTAGTCAAATGATGCCGTTTTTTCCCCACACAGTACTGCAAGGATGGTTTAAAATATAATAAAGTTAAATGTGGAAAATAATTGATTATAGTTATGTTACAGCATTAAAACCAAGGTACAAAATTTGAGTTACTTTTTTTTTAAAATTAATAACATCATGACAAATGCACAGAGCAGATAACTGCTCTGAAGTATCAAATTACAGACAAATTTGTTTCAAAACTGTTCTCTACAAAATGATTATTCATTTTGTAGGAACTTAAGTAGGTCTTGGTAGTAAGATGGTACATATTTGTCTTTCCATTCAGATTAACCAGACACCCAGTTCGTAGATAAAGGAGCTTCTGATCCTGTTCAAATAGGCTTTTCATTGTTCGAATGAACCCGGCATCTAGTCATTTCCTGCACACCAGCTAAGAAATAGCCTTGCTTATTATTTTTTTTTTTATCACAGCAGTGTCTGGGCACCCTGATCCAGAAGTCTGTTGTGCTACTTGCTGTACAAATACATGAGGAAAGGCCACTGAGATCACAAATATTACACATCTGGACTCGAACAGAGATCAGAGAGTAACAGAGAACGTGTATCCATAGTGAAATTACCGGTCTCATACTGGCAAAGAAAAAATTAGAAAAGGATGATTTCGTCCTTAGTGAGCCATACATAATGATCTTCTGTTTTTATGGTTAAAATTAATTTAATCATAAAGCCCCTGTCTTCTATTAACTATCAGATTACTATAACAAAAACCATCCATTCTATAGTAAAGGCAGAAACAATCCTCTAAAAATGTAGTGTGAAGTCTTTATCATATATGTTAGTAACATAGTACTTGATGGAGGCGGGGAGGAAGCACATGAAAATAGTGAATATTTCTCAGAAGCTGGAGGAAAAAATATGCTGAACTAAATATGAAAAGGAATAGTTTGCAAGTGGCTACTATTCAACTACTGGTTGTGGAGATGCAATTATGTATTTTGATAACTCATATTTACAAATGAATGTTATCACTCCCATACAATTAATAAAACCTTTGTTCTGAAAGCTTTTAAAGATCAATTTGGCATTTCCCCCTCTTTTTCTTCACATTTTACCAAGTACATAATGATGTCGAGTGCACGAGTTTAGAATGAACTCCTAACTGTTATATCTTCCCTTGATAATCTCAGGGTAATGTTTCAGAAAGAAAGAATTTTTAGATCAATTCTGTATTTAATTAAATAAAATCCATGCAGACCTATTATTCAGTTCTTATGATGCTCAGTGTGTGAGTAGGCATGTGAAGATTTTCATGTTTCTACACTGGGAAGTTGTTTGCTACAATTTAAAAATACAAACAAAAAATTCCACAACCAAATACCCACCCACCTCCCACCTCCCACCACCCCCCCTACAATCAA
>VWPW01028056.1:282107-370595 GCA_013389825.1 Crypturellus undulatus
ACACACACACAAAAAAACAAAAGAATATATTTGGAGGAATAGAGTGAGATGTTTAACTTAAGTTTACTGTTATAAAATGTTTGTGAAAGCAAATCATAGCCCAGGTAACACCAATCAATTCTGCAAGCTCGTCCTTCCTGATGGTCTGTCTAGATATCATGTGGTTCTCTACCGTTTTACTGTCATCAGTAAAATTTACTGTTATTTTTTCCTTTCTTTGGTAGCTAATGTGCTTTCCTGAAAGATTAAAGAACTTATAGAATGGAGTAGTACAATTCAATTGCTAATTAATCTAAAACAAAGTGAAGGCAACTTGTCAGGATGCTGTGAATAAGTTTACACAACTTCACTTATGTTAGCTTTTTTTTTTTTCTTTTTCCCCCAGAATATTTAAATCAGTGATCTTTTGCAGGTACTACTGCAAGTGTTAATTTTGGAAGGTCAGATGTACTATCAGAGTATTATTCTTCTATAAGATAATAAGATGTATATCTATATACCGAATTAGATGAAGTTAGTAGTGTTTCAGGTCTGACAAAAGTTATAGTTTTAATAATTTCAATGCTTGCCCTTTCTTATTTTGTAGGTCCTGGAACATACAATCCTGTGATGAGTTCAACTTCTCACATTCCTGCATATATTTCCAAGCTGGAACGTTTTAAGGAACCAAAAGAGAACACTCCTGGCCCTGGAGCATATCAGGTTTGTCAGTATAGCAATTATTGTTTTGGGCTGACTTTGTCTGAACGCAGCTAAACTGATGACTATGTGTTCCACGTTTTCCTTGTGCCAGAGCAAGCTAACGCCATTTTGGGGCCTAATAAATATGTAGGTATAATAATAATATACCAAGTAATTCATTACAAGTAATTTCTTAATTATTTCTCCTAAAATAAAAAATAAAAGGGCATTATTGTCAGTTGAAACCTTGGTCCTTAGTGACCTTGGCTTTAAGAGAGCTTGATAGCTGCAGTTTCATTTGAGCATGAGATTTTGTTCAGTTTAGAGCAGAACTTTTAAAATACACAAATCCAGAAAGTGTAAAACCTGCTAAGTTGTTGGTTCATGTTACAGTAATGAATTTTAGGAGTGTTTATTTATTTTAATTTAGACTTATTTATAGAACAAAAATATCAGAGAGAGCATCTGCAATTTCGTTTTAAGCATAATCAAATATGTCAAGTAGAGAAGCATTCGTTTCATATTAAATACTTCTTCCCTTTAGTCTGTCAAAATGAGAATAATGCTGCCAGTCATTTTGGCTTGCTCCAATGCTTATCGCAATTTTGTTAAATTTCCTGAATATGGAACAATTGTGACCTTTAGTAGAGGCAACATTAATGTCTTCTGTGATCTAATTTTGCTAATACAGTAAAACGGAGATTTTGACAGACATATATGGAATCCAATTTGTTATATTGCATGTGTTCCAGTAATACTGCAGTATAAAATGTAAAGGTACATTTATTTAGCTTGTAAGTATTACTGCTATGTGTGAAATGTTGTAGGCAAACAGGAGATTAGAAATACATCATTTTTTTTCTAACCTTGCTGACTAAGGCAGTATGGCTGATTTTCATATGTGAGAAATGAACTAATATTAGGTGAGTGTTCAGAATGAATTGAAATGATGTTTACAGTGACCTTTAAAGAGGTAAGTTGCTTCTCTAGAAAATTTTATGTAGAGATGTATAGATCTAATAACAAAACTGTAAGAACTGTTCTAGTCATTTTGCTTAAGAACAGTGTCATAATCTCATGTAATATAATGTGAAATGAGTAACACGTTTTGGAACGAGCTCATAGAAGTTCGGTTGAAATTCCACCTCAGTCTTAAAATATGTGTATTTTTACTTCCTCTATCCTCTATCAGCATAGAATAAGATTAATTCTAGAAAATACATGGACTTTTGATAATACAGGAATCATTTATATCTTCTGTCATAGAAAACAACAAGTTATAGTTAAAACTTGGTATCACAGTTACTATACATAGTATAGCACCTAATATGTTGGCTTTCTATTTCTGTATCCTTGTCAAGTATAATGATAATGGTCACTTATTATATTAGAAAACTATCTTTTTTGTATGGTTCATAATTTACATTTGTACCTTTTTTTGGCGCAGTTTATATGTTATGCTATATTTTTAGGTAAGATGATAGGTAGCATCTACAGGCTTATTTTTGAGTAATTGTGTAATCATTTTCCCTTAGGCCTTCATTTTCCTTCCCTGATGTCAATCAGTTGATATTTTATCCTTTTTTTCCTTTTTTTTTCCTTTTAATAGTTGCTTTCAGTTCAGTTAAATTATAAATTTCAGTATGTTTGGTCGTAGGTTGTTTGGAAAAAATTCTTTATTTTCTGTTGACAGTGCAAGGCTTTGATGAGTTTGCAAGACCTCAGGAACCTCCCTGTTACACAAGGAAAAGGTACAAATGAAGAAACTGTCAGGTCATATAATGCATATGTATTCTCAAAGCTATGAGTATTTCTCAAAGCTATTTTCCTCCATGCAGAGGAAAAAGGAGTAAGATGAACCTTTAAGAAATGATTGATATTCAGTACGGTGGTGATGAACCTAACTTTCTTGTCATGCAAATATGGAATATGAAAATTAAATGTTTGCATTAATCTAGCCTCTCTCACTATAAAGATTGTCTAGAAAAATGGTTGAGCAAGATGATAAAGATACCGTTGGTCAGAAGTGTTGCTTCAAGTTAAAGCAAAAAATGTCACCTTTAGGTAGGAGATAGCGTAATAATTGAAAAGTTAACTTTCCTATATATCCTGTGTTTTGGAGAGATGGCTTATAGAGATTAAGTAATCAAGCAAGAAGATTTTGCACTTTCTTGAGATTAAATTATGATAGTATTTGTTTACATTATTATGTTCAAATTCCTAAGCATGTTTTTGTCTATATATCCTTATGTTCAAATTCCCGGTCATTGACTCCATTATAATCTGTATTTTTTGTTATTTGTGGCTGATTGATTTCTGAAGGGGAAATTGGGCAACAAAATATGAAGGCAATGTTGTTAGATTTCTGTACTTAAGTCATGTGTGAGCAAATAACTGAAAGGACAGAACTGCCATTCGTAATGAAACCAGAACACAGTCAGCAGCTGGGTGAACATGCAGCTCCGTAGCTGAGAGAGGTTTTACCTTTTAAAGGAGATCGAGCGATGCTGAACTGGCTGTGCTTCTGGGCATCCCCTCAGGTTCTGATGTGCATCGTGTTTACACTGTGCTTTATACACCTGGCAGTAGTGTGCACTATTCGCATAGCCTCTGTGTGTTGTTTGATGCAGGTTTGTCCCTTCTCCATTGCTGTGCACTGCTGATTAAAGAGGCAACTCATTCATGTGAAGTCACCTCCATATCAGTATAGAATACTATAACCAGAGAAGCATGTAACCAGAGAAGCATGAGGCAGCTGAAAGTTGAAGCAGTCTGCTCCCGGTGCAACTGGCAATCTTTTCAGAAACTTTTAACTGATATCTGTGTTTAGTGGGTTTTTTTGTTGTTGTTTTTTTTTTTTTTCTCTTCCTGTATGTGCTTAAGTGCAGCAGTGTGTGACAGTGCTTGTATGATTAGGAGGAGAGATGATTTTGTTTTTAAATACAAATGCTAGTTAGAACTTGCATTAGCTCTTTAAAAAATATTCTGTTCCTTAGGAGATGGTCCTTGTTGGGGGAGTGTACTCTTTAGATCATTACTAGGTAAAGCTCATTTTTAGGTTGTTGAAGGAGGTTTTGTGCTCAGATAAACATGACGGTGCTTGAGGGCCTAACTGTACAGGACACCTGTCCTGAAGTGGTTTAGATAGCCAACGGCTCAGTGCATATAGGTCTGCTGGTGTGCGGGTTGTTGCTCTGTTGCAGTAACTTGTCAGATTTCATATTGACTTTCTATGAAAATGGAACTAGAATGTGTGTGTGTTGATGAGTCAGTCTGATAGAGAAATGACTGTTAATCTTGTGATGGAAACTGATAGGGAGTCAACGCATGTAGTCCAAATTGTAAAAGTTTCATCAGAATAATGCAGGTACAAAATGATTTGGTAGCACAATTATATAAATGTGGCTTATGAAATACTGTCATGGTGAAACCACCGTGGTGCGTGTAGCTTGGCAAAATTGTTTTTAAAAGAAAAGCAGTCAAATTGACTTCAAGAAGGATCAATTTAGGATCACTTGTTAATACAAAGACTTAATTATGGGAATGGGACGATGGTGCTATGTGAAAGGGGATGCTAGTGTATTGACTGGTGACAGCTGCTTTGCTTGTTGATCTGATCATTAAAAGATTTGGACTTTTTTTTTTGGAGGTGGAGGCTGTTTTTTTAGTATATGTTCACCAACCATTGGGCTAGAAAGTCATAGTTCCAAGTGTACTCCTCTGGTTTCCTGGCTTGTTCCTTAGCTCTCTAAGTCCTGTCGTCCTGTGTATTCATGTTTAGTTTCTTGCTCAGGGATCATACAGGTGGCAGGAACAGCTCAAGAGTCAATCTGAGAGCTCAAAATAGGTGGCATTTGAGAAGGGAGACTGGCATAACTGGCTAAGAGAGTGTTAAAGTTTATTTAAGGAAACTAACATTTTTTTATTTGTTTAAGTGATTCAATATAATATGCTCCTAGGGGATGAATTATGGGCTGAATGACTGTTTTTCTTCAGTGCTGAGTGGGGTGATCCATTCAATATCTTTTATCATACTGGATTCTTGGCAGAATAAGCTTTTTGTGTGTTCCAAGACTCTCCTAGTCCATAATGAATAAAGGCTATTTTCAGGCACTTTGAAAGTTTTTTTTTCTTTTTTTCTTGCTAATAGAGAGACACTTCCAAATACATTTTTTTTAATTTCCTTTAAGACAGGGAGTACTGGATGTAGGCATAGAATTTATTGAGCAGCTTTTGAACTGAAATTAGTTGTTGCAACACTGTTGACTTCAACAGGACTATGTTATTTTATGTTAGCTAGATTTCTGATATTATGCTTCTGTTTTTTTCTGATATTATGCTTCTGTTTTTCTGTCTAAAAGATTTGCCCCTTGTCATGTCAAAAAAATATGAAAAGTGTTTGCAGAATACAGACAGATTCTTTGACACATCTGGTAGTTAACTTTAAACATTTTTCTGTCAAGTAGCTTCCATATCTGGTCATGGCAACTGAATGAAATTTTTTCCATCTGACTGAGTCTCACAATAATGGCAGTAATATGTTGATCTTAATTACCACTCTACTTGAGTTCATCAAAGTCTTCTGATTGACTCCTGTGTGTTGATTAAAGTCACCAACTTGGAGAGGTAATGGTTTGTAATGGTGTAAAGCAAAAGCAGTAGACTTGTATTTTCTATTCATCATTTGTTCCAGACAGTACAGACAGATAATAAGGCAATAGCTGCAGTAATTGCAAAGCTAATTTGAATTATCCCTAGAATATAGTAACAAAATGAAACTGTTTGCACTATTATGGAGTTGTGAACCGTTACTTAATACTTAATTTGAAGTGAAGGAAACTCTTGTGAAAAACTCTCTGCAAGAATTTAGTATATTCGGAAGGCTTAATTGGTCTTATAATTCTTTTGAGATAACTGTTGGAAGAAAAAGCTTTGGAGACAGAATAACTTCATCCAAGACAGTTCTGAGTTCATCTGACTGGAGAAAAAAAAGGCAGGGAAAACCTCTTTATATAACTCTATGCATATTTATATTTACATATATAAAGAGAGTATGTGTGCGTTTGATGTGTCTGTATTTTTCATTGCTTGTGAATATTATGGGTATGACATTGCTCATGATTAAGTTAAGGGTTTAAGTTAAAAGGGTATATGGAGAACTGGAATGGAGTTAAACTCTTGTTTGGACTTCAGTTAATAATTTTGTTCTTATTTCCATTAAAATCTATTAATCTTTAATTGTAAAAAATCTGAATAGGTGAACATAGAAAGTAGGATTTTTCTTATTCATTTACCAGTAACTTAAATAGTGACCTTTTCGCAAGTAGGGGGTACTATTTGACCAAGCAAGCAAAAGAAGTAAACATTTCTATCTTGAACAAAAAGAAAACCCAAAAACTATTTACTTGGTGGAAATTTGTTGACCTGAGGGAAGTATACATGTAGCTTAATTACACACTGAACAAACCATTAATGTTCTCTGTGCAAATCAGAGGGCTCTTAAATTTTTACAGCAGCACTCAGCATTTACAGAGCTAACCACCAACAGTAATTCAATCACTTTGCATCTGTTTGCATTTTGAGAACAAAGAGTGCTTTCCTTTCATTTAAGTAAAAAAAAATCAATGTGAATTTTTCTTTCTCCCCTTGAAGGGAAGAACAATTTTGAGCAAGTTTGCAAAGCCCTGTACTGAGCTGGTGCTGGTGGGGTTCTTTTGTGTTTTGCTTTAATGAGACTTCCACAGCTAGAAGTTCCCTTTGATTTAATAATGTACACAAGGCTTTTATGCCTTTCTAAAAAAAAGGTAAGTATTTGTGTCTTGTCTTAATCAATAAGTTTACGTTTACGTACAACTTCTGAAAGGAAGAGCATTTACATAACCATGTTTAGATTTATCAAGCTCTATTTAGGCAACAGTTAAAGCAAATTAAAAACCTCAAAACAAGTATAACAGAACTGTACTAGGTTCACTGTTTTTTCTCTGTTAGCTATTTGACATAATGAATTTGAAGAATGCAATGTACTTGACAAGGCTGATGTTAATTATTCTGCTGGTGATTGCAGGGTTAACCTTTCATGCCAGCACTAAAGAATACCTCTGAAAAGCAGAGTTTTTTCTCTGAGTGCATCAAAATTGATCAAACTGAGAAATTTCCAGTAGAACTTGGATGGTTACACTGAAATCATTCATGAAGGCTTTTCTTTCTTTTTTCTTCCTTCTCTTTTTTTTTTTTTCCAAAATATATTGCTGAAAGTTTAAGCATCAACATTGTACTAACAATTAAGGTCAGAATGACTAGAGAATCATTAGTAGGCAAACAAATAATCAAGCCATGGGAAAGAAAAATATTGAAAATAAATGTAACGATTTGAACAGACTGGAAGGACTTCAATATAATATTTTTATTTTTACTCAAACTTTTATATGTGGTTATAACAAATATGAATAGGAAGAGTGCAGGTTTCAGTATTACAGCTCGATGATGAAAGTAATGTTTGGAAGAGGATTTTTTCCACCACTTTGGTAGGGATAAATCAATTCTATTAGGCATAGTAAGTTGTCAGAAAGTTACCTGGGACTTGGATCTGACAGAAGACAGTAGGGTGGGATTGATGAAATTTGGATAACGCTTCAGACAGCAGGAGATGAGTGGTCCATGTAGCTGAGTAGCCTTCTCAGAGACATTATGAAATACACGACTAAAGTTAGATCTGGGGCACGAGCATCTCAGTTTCCCTTCTGTTATGCTACAGTTCTGAGTATGGTATAAGAAAGGGATGTTTGGTTTAGAAAAGGTTGTGCTTGTGGGTGTGCGTGAGCACGCACACACATACGGCAGGAGAGACGTGATAGTGCCTCTGCAAAATGCAACCACAAATTGAACTTAAGTGAAGTATCCTAATGGAGACGCAACTGGGTGCTTAGTCAAATACATAATATGGCTATCAACAATAACTGTGGTGTGGCTCTTAAAAGAGCAGGTCTTCCCCATGTTTAGTTTAGTATTAATTCATTTAAGGTATTTTATTTGGAATATTATTTATGGTTCAGTGCTTTAGTGTTTTTTTTTTTTTTAAACTGTTTGCTATAAGAATACTGAGAGCTTTTTAGTTTGAATATAGTTTCCTTGGTAACTGCTTATTTTTAGTTATTTATATATTTATGCCTGATATTTAACAAGCTTTTGAATTTTTACCTTTGCACTGCAGAAAAAATGAGGAAAAAAGGAATACAAGCAATTTGCAGTATTTTTCATTAGGAAAAAGCATTTTTTTGACATATTAGAATAAACTTTTATATTCTACATCAAGATCACAAAATGATATCTTACATGAATAAAATTTTATTCTCTTATACAGAAGATTAAAACACTTTAAATATATTTTCAGAACAGCATGTTTTTGTTTATATCACTTTGCCCAGCACTGATAAGCTGTTGGTTCTGTAGGATGGAATATGTTTATGCATTTGGCAGCTGCAATAGACAATAGTTGTGAATACTAAACAAATTGTTGTATCAGCTGTAGTGACAAGAATAATTTTGGTGAAATATATTTGCAGTCCTTTAAGCTGGCATTTACTTGAGCCATAAAGATGCGAGACCATATTCTTATGCAAAGGACAATTTCTTCTCTAATTAGCGTTTCCAACTACTGCTAGAATATGTATATAGTGTAGGCTTGTTGATTTTTTTCTTTTCATTTCTTGTATAGCAGAGTAAATCCAAGTCCAGTGCCTTACCATTCATCTTGTCAGAAATGTGAACTGTGTGTCATATCTCCTAGCACCATGATGTTGCACTGACTGAGACTGATTCAGAAGGAAACAGGGAACCAACTGATGCAAAATACATCTTCCTGTAGCACTTAGCTCCAGTTAAACTTTTTTTCCAGAATTGCATTACCAGGTTATCAGGAACTATATTTAAATAGTTTTATTTTCTACTCTTTTTAATATTAAACTGTTAAAATTATACTGTATTGGAAAATGCATGCCTTGACTTCAGAGATGGGCTCCTGCAAAGCTATGCTGTGTGTTTCTTATCACCTGCAAAGGGCAGGTTTTGAGGTCATATTGTTCTGAAACTATTGGTTATGGAGGAGTTGGACTTTGTGGACTTTATAAAAATCTCCGCAAGTTTTAGAAATACATTTTAATGGCATTCAGTACATAATCTCTATCTCTTAACATTTCTGAACCAATGTTATATTTAATAATTATATTTAATTAGATGCTTTTTCCTGAGTTTTCCTCTGCAGATACACTCCACCCACTGTTGACTACTGGAAGATTAGACTGCTCCAGTGAAGGTCTATGTTTTTTTTTTTTTTCCTTTCTTTTTTCCTGGAAATAATGTCACTTTGCTACTATGAGCCAACTTATATTGGCTTCAGGTTAGTTGGAATAAGGATAGTAACTGGACAATGATGATGATATTGTGCTCTATGTAGGTGTGCATCTCTGCCCTTGCAGCCCTTTTCTGAAGTTCTTCTAGGTCTGAGTATCAGTAATCCTGAAAAATAACAATTAAATACTCCAAGTGTTATCCTGCAGAGGGTCCTTTATACCAAGTATATACAGGAGGAAAAAGAAGTTTGCAGATATGTATGCATTTTTTTGGAATACCTAATTATTGTATTTTTCATCATTTTTCTGTGATAAGCACTGCCTGTAGCAAGTACTGGAGAACTACACTGTTGAAATTCTACTGTAATTTAAAAGAACAATATTAACTAGTATGATGATAATCTATACATCATTTGTTGTTTTCCATGATTAAATTGGTCTCATATTCATAATCAGTTCTGCATCAGCTCCTAAGAAAATGGCAATTATTAAGTTAATAGTAAAAGCCTTAGCACTCTGTCCAATAGCTTGACAACTTTACTGTTATACCAAGAATTCTGTTTGAAAAATGACAGTCACCTTCGGTGGCTAATGACTTGCACAATGTACCTAGACAAAATTTAAAGCATTCCTTTGGAAAATGAACAATTTGTGGAGAAAAGGTCTTATATGGGATCGTAAGTACACTACTTTTATCACCAAGTACTGAATACTTTTTTTCCTGTGAAGTTGTAGACTTTTCTTACCTAGTCTCTATACCGAAAACTGCAGCTATTAGCATGTATAGGGAATGAGCATATACTTTTATGCTATTCAGTAATTTCTGTAGCGTTTGATGCTCCCATATTGATAGGAGTTTGATGTTGTAGTGTTGTTGATATTGTAGTGTTTGTTCCCACTGGAATTAACCCCTGTTTAATCTTGTGTTTTGACCTTTCCGTACCAAATATGAATGTTAACAACAATAATCATATGCAATTTTGAGGTCCCTCAATAAATAATGTTAATAAGTTTGAATATTTATTGGCAACATTTTGAGGTTTTGTCCAGTCTTCAGTTCATGAAAATGCTTTACTGATCCATGTCTACTCTTTTTCCTCAACAGTCCCGTAAAAGTGGTGATGTTAAAAGACTTTTACAGAGCCTGATAAATCGTGTCCCCTGGTTCTCCTTAATCTGTGTTTTGTTTGGCATCCTCAAAAATTCTAGTCGTGCAAAACAGCACACTCTTCCCTTGCAGAACTCAAGTTGATTTCTCCCTCTTCTATCATTTTTCTTTGGGAACTTCTAAATGCTGTTTCACTCTTCTGAACCAATGTACCTAATCTTGAAGTAACATTCAATGAGTCTCTAATTCTCACATCTTTTTTTTTTTAAACTAGAAACAGGGAAAAATACGGATCAGAACAAAACATTCCCATTCCTATTTTGAGTTGTTTTTATACTTGCACATTAATTAGACATTTTCGTCTAGAGCCATTTAACAAATAGAAATTGAAATGATGTGTTTGGCTGTCATTAAATCTGTATATTTACGTCAACTGAATTGATTGTGTCAACTTTCCGCAGCCAGTATGTCCTCGAAAGGGCATGAAAAGATACATGAGCAAACAGGCAGATGAAAGAAAGTAAGAGAGCATCAGCCGTGGTGAAAGGGAGCTGCCTCTTGCTCACATTGCTTGCAGAGTAGCTATTGATTTCCAGAGCCGTGATGTGTTGCCATTTGCATAGCAGGGTGGCTCTTGCTTGGAATGGGAGCGCGATGTCAGAGAATCAGCAACCAGAGCCTCCACCGCTATTTACTGCTCACAAAGTTTGGATCTATAAACAAACCTGTGTTGTAGAGAACTTGTCTTTGCCTTGCAGGTGCTTTTATTTATGTAACAGTAATAAAGTTCCTCAGGCCTGGGAATCCATTTCAGGCACTACTTTAAAGATACTTAAGCTTCATGCTGAGAAGTGCTGAGTGCTTTCTATAACACTCCCTTGGCTCTCCTTGAGTTTGAGGCAGCCAGACCTAAACCTTAAAATTGTATTTAGTCATCTGAAGTAGCCTGACTATAGGCCTTTTATAAAGTCAGTGGAGAGCTGAAAGTGCCCTGAGAGGCTAATGAATTCCCCACGAGCTAGGGGGGAATCTTTTGGAGTCTTTCGGTTGGTATGAGATATCCATTGTGGCTTAAGTGTCTCCACTGACTACAGAGACAGCTTAGGTGATGGATTTGGACTAGACCTCAGATTTATTTTTACGCAAGTAAGATTAGATGATGTGATTGCACTCTGTGTTACAACATAAAGTTTATAAGATGCTCTTATTTCCAGAGGCAGTGTGCTCTCTCATATTATTAGAATTAATAACCAAAATTTTATTGTACTTGCATATTAAGCCCTTTCCTCCTATATACTGACATTGACAAAGTGCATATCTGTACAGTAAGTTTGCTTTTTGTAGGAATGTATGGAGTGCTTGCATGAAGTTTCACTGGGAAGAGAGTTCTGGTCATTTCTATAGAAGTGAAGTTTTAAATTAAGGCCTTGAATTTGTACATCTGTAAGCTAGGTCTTTTTTTTTTTAATATGAAAGTTGAACTTTATGCAAGTAGGAAGCCACCAACAGTCAGTAGTTTTAAAATTGTTATTGATGGAAGTGCAAAGATACAGATACGTGAGCCTCCTGACCAGTAACAGTCATATCAGTTTTGAGTCATACCAGTCATATCATCTCCTTAAAAAGATACTTGATTATGATAAGGCTCTATTAGAATAATATCCCTGTTACAATGCAGATATTAGAAAACCATCTCTGCTTATCCACATTTTAGCTTGGATATTTGACTCTGGGCAGTGTCAACCAGCTTCCAGGATATTGACACAGAATTGTTTGGAAGATAAATTCAGATATGTTTATTTTTTTTGGCTGATAGTGCAGTCCCAGATGGAGAATTAACTGCTAAAAGCCCAGGTTACTTCCTGTATAATGTAGTAGTTACATATTCTATACTGAAAACTGGAATGATCCCTACAGGGCCTAAAATACATACCAATGCAACTACAAGACTTAATTAAAATCTGTCTTCAACCACTCATAAACACTGTTAAATTAGATCTAGACAGATGGGACAAATTATTATTATCATTATGGGGAAAAGACACTATCATGAAAATGAACATTCTCCCTTGTTTCATTTCCATTTGTAAAACCCCATGCCAATAGAAATCCCCAAACTAAACTTCTCTGTAATAAATATCTTGTTGGTAAGATATTATGGAATTACAAGAACACAACCCAAAAAAAAACCAACTATTGCTTTAAAAAAGTGAACTGCTACAACGACCTCTCTCAACTTTTCAGGGAAAGTTTAGCAATGGTCTTTGAAAAAGAAAATATACAGAGACACTGCCTCCCTCCTTAACCAAGAAAGCAAAATCGATTATTAAGGCCAAGAGTCTTCAGATGGCTGTGGCTCTACTTTAAGTGTGCAAGGAAGATCTTGTTGCTGTTTTGCTTGAGAGTCGTTTAGGTTGTGAACCTGTAACTAGAACACAAAAAGTACAGGATCTCCATCTATGCTAGACACAGACAAAATGAAACCAGGTATAACGCTGAAAATTTGTTTAGGATCTCTAGTAGTCCCAGCCAAGAAGGAATACTGGGAAATCAGGCAACTGGAGATTTCAGCAAGGGGTTAACTGTGCAGTGGTGTATAGCGTGATTCGAGCAGATCAAATGTGCACGTGCATCAATGTTTGCATGTTTGTGTGCATGTACGCACATACAGGTGTGTCTTGGGCAAAAATGAGTTTGAAGATGCTTTATCTTTCCCTTAGAGTTTCGGATGTCCTTGGTGCTTTGCTGTGAACGCAGCATCTTGCCAAAGGAGGCACCCGTGGCTGGCGGGAGGCAGCAGCTTGTTCTGGTGTGGCCGGGGGACGCAGTGAAGGTGCCTTTCAGCAGCAAGGGATGACGGATGGGCAGCAGCCCCGCCACCGCATCCGCTGCCCGGAGCGCGCGCCAGGGAACGGAGCACCCCGGGATGCAGGTGTGCCTCCTCCAGCGCAGCGGCAAGACGGATGCAGCCACTGTCCCCGCTGCCCTGCTGTTCCCTCGCCATTAGCATGACGGGGCTGTAATTGATTACCTGACATAAGACCTGTCTGGAAATTTTTCTCTTTTCTGAGGCTGTCCTTTCAGCTTTTAAAGAGTGTATGGTTATCTACAGTGTCAATGCACCTGTCTTCCAAGTTCAATCCATTCTATCCTTGCAGTGGCAGAAAATTATAGACGGTTGTAAGGAAAGGAGGTAATATTTTGGTTTGATAGCCCTGTTAACAGCACTGCTTGCCAATGGCTGGTTACGTAATCATATCTCAGGTCAGGAAGATATTTATCAGGATAAGGAAAAATGTCAATATAATCTTACTCATCAATTTGCTGTAGCAACATACTTTGCATGCTAAAGCTCTTCCCTCTGGATGCACTATCCAAATTGAAAAAGAAGAGTTCACCGGTTCTGCCTCATAGGATGCTGCGTATCATAGATCATCACTATACATTAAGCAAATTAAATGCACTGGCCTCCATAGCAATCCATAACAGATTGTGTAGGTTATGAAAAGCTTGTTTTGCTTCTGTTCTAAAACCTGCCTGAAAAATATTGGGAAATATTTTTGAATTTAATTAAGTTTTAAAGCTTGAGTTTATAACGGCTTATCAGCTCATCAATATAACATTTGGGAATATATCAGAAGAATCACTATAAAGCATTTCAGCTATAGCCACAAAATATTGTCATATTTCCCATATGAATATTTCTCTCTGCTTAGTAATGCATCCTCCTACTTAGACAGGTGTTACTGGCAGCTGTGAATATTTCTGAATATGGTATTTGGCTTGATGGGAGAATTACCCTGTTTCCTCTCTATTACTCTGTACTCAGAATTACTCTCTACTCTCAGAATTTACTGCTTTTTTTAACATGATGCTTTCTGTCTCAAGGCAAGCTGGAAAGTGCTTTCTTAACTCATTAGTTTACTGTAAGTCACCTGTTTATGGGGAAAGATGGGCATTTAATCCATGACATGTGAGACGTTGAGATGGGATTGCACTTGGCCTTACACGTTCTAAATGCACTAAGGAATTTTGTTCGTTCCTATTCCTCTGACATCCTTCAGCAAATTTAAAGACGGGTAAAGTGGCTTTAGCTTTTAAGAGCTTTTGCTTTTAATTTAAGCTGGATAAACAAAGGAAAAGCCTACATGGAAAGCAACTTTTAATAGGGTGCAAACAGAAGAATCTCTAGGTTCCCCTCTTTTAAATATACATTTATGATTTTATGAAACTGTTTATATGCTGAAATTTCTCAAGATTGTTCTTTTTTCTTTTTTTTTTTCTTACACTATAAAGAATGTAGAGAGTGCAATATCTTTAAGAGATGAAAGTTTATTATCAGAAATTTGCAGTAATAGGAACGATAAACTACAAAGATAATATTGTGATAATTTCCTATGCTCAGAAATACCTACATCCAAAGAGATCTTGACTTAAGCATTTTCCATTGTATATGCTTCTAAGCAGGAAATTTTGCAGGAAGACAGAGTTCATAACTGCATTTGATGAAATTCTTAATATTGTTAATGATACTTTCTTTTTATAATCTTCCAAAAAGCTACATGAACCTCTGTCAAGGATAGCTTTGATTTATGACCACGATCATATTTATAGTGCTTGTTAGTCATTCAGAATTGTTTGTCTGAGCAAACTGTTAATGTCAAACTAGTATAATTTTATTGATGTAATTATTTCTTTCATTATACTAGTGCCTGCAAGCACTGCAATGGTTAGAGTTATATTAGCATTCTATTCTAAACCCCATATTTCAAGAATTTATAAATTAGCAGTAAAAACTTGCTGCAGGCTAAATCTTGATATATGAAGTGTGAAGCATGTATATATTTTTGGAAAAGCTTTCAAAGGACAGATATATATGTCTTTTTTTTTTTTTCTCAAATTACTGTTGTTTTTGAGAAAGAAACAGGAGCAAGATAGGAATCAGCAAAGTATGCCTGTAGATATGGAGTTGAAAAACTGCTTTTTCAGCTTTAAAAGGTAGAAAAATTATGTTATAATTGGCATTAACACATCTAAATCTTTAATCCTTTTAATGATATTTAGCTGTGATTTGAAGGGAATAACGCTAGTCATTATGTTTTACTGCTGAAATATTTTGCTAGGTTTCAAAATATTTGACTTTATTTTAGGGCCTGTCTCTTTTTGTCATTTAAGCAGTGGATTACTTTTGTCGGCTGTTCAAAAAGGGGGGTGGCAGGCTTGCGGTTGTGGAATTGAACAGTTTCGTGCAAGTGCTGCCATCTGAAACGTGGATCAGGAGGCATAAAAATGCCTTTTCGTTCCAGAGGTTCAATGTCTGGGCAGAGCTGTGATTGACAATTGTGGGAAAAGATGAAAGACTATGAAAAGAGTATGAAAGAGTATGAAAACTGTAATGTAGTGCCACGTGACATAATACACCTACTTGAGCGTTGTGTGGTAAAGGAGAAAATACCAAATTTTGCAGTTTTGTACTTTTGATTAAGTTTTCTAATACAAGAGAACAAGAATTCAGAAGTCACTTTGAATGAACTTACACCTTTCATTTCCTTCTGGTGTTTTGTGGGTGAGGCGGGTTCCCCGCTGGCATCTTTCATGCTTATTATCCACCTCTTAATACTGCAAACTTCAGCATGAGGAACTCGGTAAATCAGGGATTGCCTTTCAAAATGGAAGAGGACTTTGTATCATTTCCATCCTTGAGATACTTGCCTTGCTGGGACAAATCCCCCTGATCCCTATCCCTTTGGATCTCTCTGTATTAATTTACTGTTCCCAGGGAGTTTGTTTCGTTTTTAAGAACTGTGAAAAATGCTCGATGGCAGCGTTGTCCCTTTCATCTGTGTTATGGTCTGGAAACGCCAGCGGGCTCTTTCACGGCTGCCTGGCACCAAGACCATAGTGGGCATGTGCCTGTGAGGACACGTGCCTCAAGGGCCTTCCCCGTGGCGCACTCTTCTCCTGCACTCTTCCCTCTGAGTGGAGGGGCGACCAGGAACTTTGGTTATACCTGCAGAAACATCAGACAAAGCTCTGCTGTGCAGAGGGGCTTGGTTAAATGGTTGCTTTTGCTTCTCGCTGAAAAAGCCAGAGCAGCTCCCGAGAAAGAAGCTTGCCCCACGTTGAGAAAGTTTCCTTTTGGTTTTGTTCTTTTCTCTGTGCCTGCTGTTCAGAAGGAGTAAAAGGATGCTGCCGAGCGTGATACGTGCCAAAAAGCCAGCATGCCCACGGTGGGAAGATTATCATCACCCAGCTGCAATAAAAAGCTCCTAGAAAAGAGCCCCGAAGATGGGCTGCTTTTCTGGCCCTGGCAGGGGTTTCTGTTTATTTTAGCAGCACTCGCTAGCGCTCTTGCAGCTAAAGGCCCGTTAGCGTTTTCATTAGAAATTCATTTCAGGACTTTGTAACTCAGCTGGAAAATTTGTTTTGAACTGAGGAGCGGCACAAAAGCTTTATATAGAGACTGGGTTTTATTTTCTTAAATTTCTGTATTGTGCAGAAGAAAGATGTTTAGTCAGTAATGAATGGTGGGGGAAACCAAACGTTAACTACCAGGGCTTTCCCTCAGGCAGACGTGAGGACGTGTGTAGTATCAGCATCGGAAAAGCAGAACTGGGGAGATAGATGTACCTCTTGGATCTGGGCTGGTGCTCTGGTTTTTACTCCATAGAAATTATATTCATAGGCAGGGTAAATAGGTGCAATGTTTTTGTGACACGTGTGACATTTGCCTCCTTTTCTACACCTCAAAACACATATGGCTGTGACTTTAACAGTTACAATTTCTGATTTATTTTCCAGTTTATTATCATCACTGTAAGTAATGATCAAATTTTGTTTGAGTTTGTGGCTGATCAGCTTGTTCATCATATATTCTCTCAAGTGGAATTCCTTAATTTCAAGCATATCAATAATATACTGCTGTAAAATTTCTAGATAACGTTCAGATACCATTTATTCTCAAAATCAGTTGAAATTGGTACAGTGTAGTTAGTTAATGCTTGTGGAGGTGTTTGTTTGCCTTGTCCATACCTTCCTTAGATATCTTTGAGTGTTAAAGTAAAATTAAATAGCTTAAATTATGAACACATAAAATTGATTTTGCATGATTCAGTAAGAAATTAATTTGGATTCATCATAAACACAAAGCCAGCAAAATATATATTTCCCAGGAAAGTCTGTCTATGCATAAAAAATAATCTGGGATCCTATTAAAAAAACAATATATTTGCAATAGAATGGTATTTTCAAATTATATGTAAGTTGCTTTGTGAACATGCATCTAAAGACTAAGTAGTGCTTTAAATTTATTTGATATACAAATATTTTAAAAGACTTTTCCACTCAAAATGCTTGTATTTTCCACTCAAAATGCAGTATAGTACTGAGAAAATCTGTCATGCTTGTAGCTTTAGTGATGCTTAGAATGAAAGCAACTGTGCAGGGTCTAGTTGTAATTGGCTAAGAGCAAGGATACGTATTTATTCTTTTTGTTGATTATGCTGATAAAGTCAATTCATGAAACAGTGTTTAAAAATGTCAGTTTTTACATATACAGCCGTAAATATTCCTAACTAGGTGTACACGATTATCTTGGCGTAGAGCAGGTGCTGAAAAGGTTTCTTCAATCCCTTCCCTATATCCCTTCAAGGGATATAAGTAAGTGTGGGTGTGGGTGAGGCGGGAGGGAAGTTTTAATTCACCTACCAAGCAGCACTGCAGTATGTATTTTATTCAGGTCAGCAGAAGAATTTTTCTGTTTCAACCTAAACAGAATCTAAACAGTGGGTAGAAGAGTTGAGTTCCAGTGCTGTGGTTCCAAAGTGGGCTTGCCCTGGGCTCTCCCTTACTCTGGCTGGTAAAAGAATGTTCCTGCACAACAAGCTTTTGTATCTTCAGAATGAGAGATTGGGAATGAAATCAATCCTTGTCATTAAAAAAAATTAGCTGAAAAAAACCCCCTACAACTACTTGCATAAACAAGATTTTAGTAAATGCTTTTCCACATGCATTCACTCCATTGAGGAAGATTTTTTTTATGTGCAAATGAAAATCGCAATAATATAAATGACTCAATCTTGTATTTAAGTATTGTTTTTTGACAACTTCTTGAAATTCTATTCATTTAAGCCTTTTAATTGAAAGAAGAAACATTACTGGCACATTGCAGCTGTCTAATCACAGTGAAAATGCCTTTAAAGGTAAGCTTGCATTTATAAACAAAAGAACATACAAACATTTTGAAAGAATTTGACTCCTTAAAATATTATTGAAATCTAAGTGCCCAAACAAAAATATTTCTTAGCCTACTTAAGAAGAATACAGTAAAAGAGAAAACATAATTTAAAAAAAGTAGATGGATGAGAGGTTTTTTTTTTTTTTTTTTTTTCAGTTTGTTTTAATTGTGTGGTATAGCTTGTGCTGAAATTGTCATGCATTGATGGGTCCCATAGTGCTACAAACTTCCTAAACGCAAAGTTTTCTTTTGAAGCAGTCAGGATGTCCATCATACTTGTGGTGTTTCATTGTACTTGGGAAATGGGTACTGCTTTTTGCATCTCTCTGCATAGGTCTTGTGCTTCATAAACAATGACTGTGGTATTTGCCAGGTTACACTGGAGAGTCAGTTTTGATTTTTTTTTTTTTTTTTATTTATTTTATCTTTTGGTATGTGAGCATGTGGTAGGGGTTAAAAATTCCCACGTGGACCCTGAGCTGGGCAAGGTTGCTAATTGCTGCCCTGACAGCAAGCAGTGCCCTTTTCAAATGGCTTCCTTCACCACCCGTTGGTCTTGGAGGAGAATTATAATTATGGTGCTTTCTGAGGAATGTGGACATGTAGTGCATTTTAGTAGCACAGTTCTCAAGGCATCTTCCTGGAAGGCGCTTTCTTTAGTTTTAATTAAAGTGGGGTGAGATTAATCATCTTCAGGAGGCACCACTATAATGGTGTGCTTTGACCTCGTCTGTAACAGGAGCTGCAGAATTTAGCAATAGCTCCTATGTCTTGCTCTTAGCTTCTGCCTCAGGCTTCTGTTTGAGGAAAACATGCCTAAATTCTGATGGAATCTTTGTTGATAAAGAATAGTTCACGTACATCTCTGGGTAAATCGTTCCAGTTCTTCTCCATTAAAATACATCGTTCATTTTCAGTTTCATCTGTTTAGTTTGTTTTTGGTCTTTAGACCTTAGTTCACCTACTGCTGTCAGAAATCTGGTCCTTCCTGAACTGCTAACAGAACCTGACCAAATCACCTCTAAGTTTTCACCTGGGGTAAGTGAAATGGAGTTTATTAAGCTTTGTGCTCTAAGATGCGCACTTCATTCATTTTTTTTAGCATTTATTTTGAACAAAAAATAAATTAAACTTTTTAAGGTAAGTTACACATACTGTTTGGAAATATACTTGTTTCGAATGTGAGAAATTTAAAAGCCAATATACTTAAAAAATTTAAATATAACTTCTTGAGATATTAGTGAGTGAGGAGGGAAGAAAATATAACAAAATGTTATTTATTATTTATTATTCTTTAACAAGTCATTCCATCTTTGGTTTAGAGATAGGGCCTCGATTAATATCACAAAGACAGCACGGTATCTTGGAGAGGAAGCTAACAAAGCACCTAGCGAGGGTCTGAGAATATATGGAAAAATGAACTTTGGCATCTGGGTAGCAGAACTGTCCTGTGAACAGTGTTTTGTGTTAAAATTGTGAGATAATAACTTTTCATGTTACATATTAATCAAAAAACACCCTTTTTTCACAATGTTTTCCTGCAAACATTTGCTTCAAAGTATCTATTTTTAGATTATTTCCTTTCTGATGAGAAATAATATGGATCCAGGAAAGCTTGGTCAATTGGTCACATATTCCAAAATATTCCAAGCAATACTGAAGGATGGGATACAAATGCTGAGAATTAAAACTAGCCATGTGCAGATGCTGAAATTAAAATTCTGATGAGTGCTGTTGGAAATTTGAATGATTCAAAATGAATATTTCTTTCTCTTCCTACAGTGATAATTTTTATTCCAGCCTATGAAGCCATTTAAAAGATGGGTCTAGTAGTAACTCACAATGTCTTCTCTTGAGTTACTAACATGACTTTCTTCAGAGATAAAGCTGTTGACGGTTAGTCTGAACACTGAGCAAATCCTTATCTTGATTGCTTGCAAAATACACACCTTTAAAATACTTTAATATTTCCAGTCGTGATCGTTTAAAAGCTGAGGAAACAGCTGAGGAAGTATGGTTTCAAATTTGAAATACTCAGCTTCAATTTTTGATATTCTAAAAAATATCAGTAGGTGTTTTGTATGAAGGGAAGGAAAATAAAAGTAAGAAACAAACTGCTAATCAACCTGACTGATATTAGGATTAATATTAGGAGAATAATTCTAAAAGACGTATCACATCTAAGTATTCTTAAAAGAAAATGATATTTTTTATAGGACATTGACCTCCACTGCTATTAAGTCTTGTTTCCTTCCTTTTGGGGAAAATACGTGGACCTGAAAAAGGTTTCTGTGGCAAAATGTTTCTGACATGTCAAATAAACCAGTGAGTTGAATTGAGAGTAAGCTGCAACTTCTGCTCAGATCTTGAGGTAAAGGGTGAGTTATTGCTTTCAGACCTGCAGAACAAAGTTCGCACAAATTTCACTGCTCATAACAGTAAAGTTTTGCTGATGCCCTAAACGAGGCCAAGTGCAATTTCTCAGTCCTGATTTTGTTGACGCGTACATCTAGCAGTAACAAAAAGCAAGATCAACTTAACTTTGACAATAAAGTGAGCAGAGATGAGCTTTATTAAACACACAGTTAAACACATATTGACTTGAAAGGTTCTTTATGCAGTCCTCTTCACAGCTGCAAGTAGTTCACTGTTGTGGCTTTATAATAATAATAATTAAAAAAAACAGTTACATTTCACCTGAAATGTAACTAAGAACACCAGGCCAACCTGGAGTTAGCAGACCTTCCCCCTACTCCCATCCTTGCTGCCAGAGAATCTGAAATAAAACAAAGTGCTTTTGCTACTTTGACACCTTCATGAAAATAAGGACACAGCATTTGAAAAAAGAAATTGGCCACATTTTTTTATATTATTCTGAGGTGTTTCTTTTGACTTTTTTTTTTAAATATTATTTCAGTTTTTTAAATAATGTAAATGATTAGATAACTACTATAGTTGTAGGTTCACAGGGAATTCTATTCAATATAAGATGCTGTTCTATCATTTGATATATTATTTCTAATACAGCATAGAAGTAAAATAGAAATCAACTTGGAGGAGACCTAGATAGATGATAGATAACTCACAGGATTAAGTCACTTAGTCCTTAGGGATGCAAATGCTCTGCAGTAATGAGTGTCTTCAATGCCTCTTTCATCTATTTAATTTAATTAAATATCCTCGCCTACCCACATAGTCTCCAAATATCAACAAGTTTCAGCGTTGCTGAATATTAAAACTGAACAGTAATCCCAGGAAATGTTTTCTTATTCAGATCAGTGTTGTGTAGATTTATTATGGCCTCTAAACAGTGGCATGAGCAGCAAAAGAAAAATGTGCTGAGAATTACACAACTCTTTTATGAAAGAGTTCAGCATGAAACCCAATTTTCAGCTTGAATTTCTTTCCTTTTGGTTTTCTGTGTAAGTGTGAATGCTCGGTAGAATATCCTCTCTCTCAAGTTGGATTTAAAAAAAAAATATTACTAGATTATTACTGAATATTACTAGATATTACTATATTAGATATTACTAAAATATTACATGTTCATGTTTTAGAATCTAATGAAATTGTGTACTTTTAACCCTACTTACAGCTTCAATTTCTTGCACTGTGTAGCGTATATTCAGTTGTATTCACCTCTATATTAATCTGCCTTTGTCACTGCTGATTTTTTTAACGTGGGATTTTATTTTGTATTCTGCTCATCATCTTAGATCAGAAGGCAAAGGAGGTGTAGTATCAGAGGGTCTTTAATAATGAAAGCTGCCTTACTAACTCTCTGACATCCATTCATCAATGAATTCTATAACTGCTTAATTGCTTTAAGCTTCAGAGTTCATTAGTGGTAACAGAAAATAGCTTAAGCCTAATCAAGCCCTTTATTTCTGTGAAAGTTATTTCACCCTAAGCAGCAGTTGCTTCCATGTTTTTCCGGCACCAACATACTGAGATCCTCTCAAATGAGCTCTCTAGCTCCATTTGTACCTTGGCTGGTGCAGGTGCCGTGTGAAGATGCTGCCAGCTTAGCCCACAGAAAGTATCTCTGTCGGTGGTATTGCCATTACAAGTAATAGGCCATAAGATTTTACTAAGTTTGAACTTTTAACTGATTTTGCAAGGTCTCAGACCTGAAACTCATCAAGCTTACGCTGTCTGAACTTTTCTAGGACTCCTTGCAATCTTATTTTACTACTTTAGATAATACAGCAATTTCTCTATTTGACCAGGTGCTTATGGCTAATTTGTTTTACTTTTATCTTTGTTTAGTATAGCCATAGTATTATATACATTGTCATAATAGACAATTGTTCAGTGCAGAATGGGGTATTTAAAATTTTTAATGTAACAACTGTAGAGAAATACAGGCCTGGTATGATAGTGTAGGCTTTGAGAATTGGAAACATTACAATACAGGATTAAATATCCTGTATTGTAACAATTGGGGTATGATATGTGGTGTGGACTTGGCACTGGAGACCCCGTGGCTGTGAACAAATGACCAATGGTCAGTTAAAGAAATGCAGACCTGGAACTGAGGAAAATTAGTTTTAGGGATAACAGAGAACAAAGGAATAACCTAGCAGAAGTAGGTAGTGTAGTTAGGAATAAGGCAGAAGTACGTGTATAATAATTTTAATTATATTACTACTGAAACTTCCTGCATAGAAGTTTTGATTCTCTTTCTCTAATAGCGATGTCTGGACTAATAAAGATTCTTAGATTAGACTGTAAGTTTTCAGTTATACTAAAAACAAATTCTTAGTTTTATATATGAAATGTGTTTGCTTTTTGCCCATAAACAACATTTTGAGCATAATGCTCTGTAGTAGTCAACATCCTTTTCTGTCTTGTACCCTGACTGATTCCAGACACTTCCAGCTTCCATGTATGGAGAGGCAAAGCTCCACAGTATTTACACGGCTTATGGAAAAGACTTCATCAAAGCAAATAAAGGTCCAGTCTGCAGATGAGATTCTACTTCATAACTTATTTTTACACTTTAGTCATTAGCTTCACAATGTTATTTTTGAGATCTCCTGGTTAAATTAAGCCTTTTGATCTCCTTAAAGGAACAGAACATTTAACAGTCTAAGTTGTTCTTACAAGTATTCATTCTGTATGCATTGCCTTGATAGCATATAGCCTTGTGCATAACTACAGTCAGTCAGTAGCTTGATCGCTCAGTAAGCAAACCTTTAATATAGGTTTGCTTTGTCCTGAAGCAATCTTATGAAGCTGTTGGTTTAGCTTGTATTTGATATTTTTTTGGTGTTAATTTAAAAATGATTCATATGAAACTTCAGCAAGTTTTTGACCGTATTATGTGTTGGAGGGCATGACCTCTCCCACAAATGGAGTGCCATATGTGAAAGAATAGATTACAGCTATGGCAAGAGAGTCTTTTTAAACAGAATCATTGCTGAGTCTGCACAGAGCAGAAGCACACTTCCCAAAGTCTCCCTTATACTGAGCTGGACTTCAGACTTTTGTTCAAATTATCCTCATCTATGTCAATAAGAAAGACTGTAGCCAAGGTTTTCAAAAGTGAAAGCTGAAATTAGCTGAGATGGTACTTAAAGCAGCCAGTAAGTGGTCTGGACTTCTATCACTTGCAAATTCACATTATCTAGGATATGAGTTTTCTGCTAGCACAGTTGTGGTTCAAATAATATGCAGGCTTTTTGGCCAGTGCGACATATTTAGTCATTTTGTTAAAGTAAATGTTGACTTTATTCCACATTTATATTTAGTGGAACTGCTATTGCTTCTATTGCCTTTGGACTTTTCTAGTCTGGAGCTGCTATAAATTGAAATAAATCACTGTAGAAGCCACTTGGGAGAATGGGCAATAGTATTGTCTAAATGCCTGCCATTGTGTTTACTGATTTTTATGGAAAAGAGACTGCCCTAGAGAAAACTGTTGATATACAGGGTGTGGATTTTCAAAAAGTTAAATAGGATGAAAAGCTACTGTTGAAGATTTGGAAAGCTGACAATGATAGAAATCACCGCTGAGCCAAGCCAGGCACTTTCTGTAAGACAGACACGTCGACTGCCTTACAACTTGTGTCAGCTCTAGCTGGGGACAGTTCCAAACCGCGTGACTCAGTAGGGAGCCCTGTAAGGCTCAGTAGCATCTTTGCAAAGTGTTGCAAAGGCAGCACAATTGACTAAAGTGTTTGGATTTAGATGCCCTTGGCCTTGTGCATTTGTGCAAGGAGAGGAAATGTGCTGCATCAACCACCTGGTAAGTTAACAACAGTAAGCAGCAGTTATGCTTGGGTGTTTGGTATAGGCAATGCATAATTTCTTAATGTGATCTTTCTATGAGATTCCTAACAGTAAATGTGTCCTTGCTTTTTATAATACTGTAGGTATTGTGGGTAAGAATAGTGTGACATGATCTGCAAAGTATTTATTCAGATTTTTTTTATTACACAAGCAGCAATTAAAATATTTCTTGAAGATGGCATTTTTATAGCAAAAACTGAACTGCTAAAAGGGGATTGTTTAATTGATATTTAAAGGTTCTTTCTATATTCATTAGAACAGTAATCCTAGGAAATTTGCCTTTCCTCGGGTTTGCCCAAGTGAACATAAAAGTCCTCCTCTCAAATTTAATTGCTAGCTTGCACTCTTCCACCTAAGTCTATTAATCTCCTCACTTTACTGAATTTTGTAAAAGAGGCTTAACATGCCTAAGATTTCTGTAGCCTGAATAATTACAGTCTTGGCCCAGGAAGTGAAAGCTCTGACTCAGTTCCTCCCTGAACAATCTAAATCAATTGGTAACTTTGTGTGTCCTTATGTGTCCTACTCAAACTGTGAAGGGAAAAATTCAAGGACTGCACTAAAAAAAAAGACTATGAACGTGATTCTGTACCGTTGTGGTTAGACTGTTCACGTAGGAAAACTCCTACAATGGCTTCTTGGTGTCAGGACTGTGTATTAATTTCGTGCTGGACCTGGTTAATGTAAAGAACAGAAGCGCAGATAAGCTGTACTGTCAGCAGCACAGGAGATATTGAATTTAGAATTGACCATGATGTCACTTTGGCACAGCACTGTATTTTGCAAATTAGACATACCCATAGTTTATTCAAGTTCAATCTGTACTCATCAATTAAATGGTAAAGAAATGCTGGAGCTAGTAGTAGTTTTCATTTCTAGAAGTATTGAAAAGCATGCAATAAGTACTACTGAGAAGTACTTCAGGTCCTGCTGCACTGCTGTCCAACAAAGAATGTTACTGGGCTATGTGCAGTAACTCTTCTTAATTCATATGTTCCTAAGGAGCTGCTCCTGAGGATTGCTAATGAACCGATCTTCAGCATAGGGTTCATAACTGATTTAATATTGATTGTGGACAAGTTAGAACCCTTTATTACCCTGTCCTGTTTTTCTTTTTTTTTTTCATTAAAATTTTTTTTTCAATGAAATCATTTCGTGAAATATTTTCAGATATTTTGGAAGATTTGCCATACCACTCATAGCTTGCTTTTGACAAGTGTGTTTTTCTTTGTTCAAAGATGCTGGAGGTGGATGTAATGTTTTTATAAATGTACAATTACTCGCCTCCTTCTGTTTTCTTTCTGTTTTCAATTTTGCCCTGACTTAAAAATAGTTAAATTCTGTAGTTTTGAAAAACTTAATAGGTAACAAAATAGAAGTTTTTCTTCTAATCATATTTCTAAAGGTTTTCCTTTTTAAATAACAATCTGTTTCCTCAAAATAGATACCAAATAGTGTTCTTTCAGTACAAGTTTGTGCTGCCTTTTTACTGGAAGATAAAAACAACTTTGACCATTATCATTTATAATTTCTGAGGTTGAAAGAAGTGGATGAAATTCATTGTTAGTCATGACTAAAGCCAGGGAAAAATCAATGGGTAAAGTAGAGTTGTATTATCTGGTGAATTTAATAATTTCTGTTAAAGAGGATTGGTCTGTAACTTCTCAGCATAATTCTTTTCCTATTAAAGTGTAGAATATATATAAAAGAAAAGGCAATTGTTTGTTAAATTGAAAGGCTTCAGTGATTTTTCTCACTTCGACTCTACTTAAGGCACAAAGCATTCAGAAAATTATGTCTTGCTTTTGTGTTTCATTCTAGAATTCTGTATTCTGAAGGGTACGTGATCTTGGGAAAGTTGACTTTGACTTGTTTGCAGTACTATGCTGACTTTTCCCATGATGATGACTTACATCCCAAAATATAAAAGGTCAGGTAGTCAAAGGGATAATGAAGGATACTTTAAATGCTTTGCTTAGAAGGGAGATACACATGTGGAAAAATCATGCCTGTAAGGAGGAAAATAGTGTGAGTGATGTAATTTATGCAATATTTTTCAATTATAATTGTGCATTGTATAGACGTATATGACACAATAAGATTCCAGTGGGACATAGAGGTCTGTGTCAGTTTGTAGAGAAGCGACAACATATGGAATATTTTAAAAGGCACTGAATTTGCATCTCATGTAAGTAGGAACATTTATAAAAAATCCATGAGATGCAACAGTTCTTTAACTTAAGCCTGTATCAATACCTCCATTCTAGCCTTTGTGTTTTTTATATTTCCATGATTCTTTATTACAAAATATATTTGCATGAAAATGGTTGATTTGTAGCTTCTGCTACTCAGTCCCTATCTGAAGAGCCTTCAGTGCATGATATCATTGTAATTTTCATAACAATAAATGGCAACATTCAAAGTACGGATATTGGATTGAACGGAAAGACAAATCGGGACAAACACATTCATAGGGAGAGAATGTCAGATTTCTCTTCCTCCTGCATGCTCACTTTTATTCTTAAATATACTTTTCAAATTCCTGTAAATGGTGTTTATTTCTCACCTGAAAGCCATTGATCTGAAGCCAAAACAAACTTAAAATCACAGTATGACCCCATAGAAGGACTTTTCCAGTTCTCAGGCTTGCACAGCAAAGTAAAGCTTTTATTTACATTGAGATCTTCTTACTTTTCACATATGTGTACGTCTGCCTTGTTCAGTTTGTGAGGAATAGGGCAGAAATTATCTATGTGATTATACATATATATATATATATATTCATTCTTTCTAGTAACAGCCATGATTCTGCAAGTGATTACCCTGGAAGACTGTTCAGCTTCATTACTTTGTGCTCTAAAACTTGTTTCTAAGGCAAGAAGGTTACTGTGGCTTTTCTTTCAGAAAGGGTGTTGCCTTCCTGTAAGTTAAAAGGGGTATAGACTTCTTTTATGCTGTGTCCAAGAATATTTCTTTAAAAAGGATAAGTTCCATAAAGACAAAAGCAGAAATAAACATTATAACACACGGAGCAAGCTCACCAAATTCTGCCTTTGGAAGAAATGGACTAGAGGCCAGAAAATCCTGCCCTCTGCTGATTTTCTCAATAAAAATTGAGAAAAACAACGTCTCCTGTTAATATCTGGTGATTGCTTATGGAGAAGTCAACCATATTGTACTTGGCAAAAAGAAGTTGGGAAGTTTTTTACGTTTGGTAATTTTTCTTTCGATTAATCACAAATTAATTGAAATTTAGCCATTATCTTGAATATTCAGATTTTAAAAGGATGCCATTCTTATACAGTCTTGTTTTTGATTTGGGCCTCTTTTTAGCTAGCTGCACTTCATCTGGAGAGGATCATCTCATTGGTAAATCTGAAGCAATATTCTCTTATTTTTCAGTATTAATCTTGGAAAAAAAAGTCCAGCTAATCTTTGAGATCGGTGATGTTGTTTTTGTTGTTAATTTGTTGCTGGAGTTGTTGTTGTTTCTGTAGTATTCTCCTTCAGACACTCCGCTGAAAAAGTAGCCATCATTTTCAGGTTTGCAATGAGTCCCAAGTATTTTTTATCTTAAAGCGTAGGAAATGTGATATTGCAGACTTCTCTGTCACTCAAAAGCAGGAAAAATTTAATATGTTGCTTACAGAATGGTGGAAACTTAAGTACCTTTTTTGTTTTGTTTCCCCTGAGAAACAGAGAAAGGAAGGTTATTCCTATTTTGTTAATTGCATTTGTGTTCAGAAGTTTCTTAGAGTTGTCTCATTTGTAAAGCTCCTTTGCTTTCTCAGCCAACCAACAAGTCATAATGGGTAGTTAGCGAGACCCACGTGAACCATAAAATGTTAATAACTCACTTCCATAGTAATTTCTGCTATTTATTTTGGAAGATGTAGATCAGATTTAGAGACATTAAATTACGGAGGAATTCTACGTATCTTTCTGAATATGGGCAAGACTCTGATTTTTAAGGATTAAAAAAGAGGAATTTTAAAATCTTCCTGATGGAAACATGTTTCAGTTTAAAAATTCCATAAAGAAATAATAAAATTAAATGAAGGAAGTCTGGTTACTTGTGTTTTGGTACCAGACAGCTTCAAGATTTCAAAATAAGAATAAATCCACCCCTCAAAAATGTGAAGACTCAAGCCAAGAGAATAATGCTTTGAGGGATCCTTCATCTTGTTTCTTAGTTCTGTTACAAACTGAGAAGAAAAAAAGTCAAAAGATGTGTCATTTGCTTTCTTAGACTTGCATATCCTTGTACTGTCAAAAATGTCACAGGTTAATGGTACAACTGAGCTCCATTTTTTTTATCTTATTCTGACAGCTTGCCCAACCCTGTACATTTAACAACAGCATCCTACTAAAGTAGATGACATTTTAGCCTTTGTTCTCTTCATATGGTCCCTTTAAAAGGATTTACAGTAATTCAGCATAAAATTCACAGTACATTGCCTCCTGTGGAATTACAATGGACAAATGTTAGGCTAATTTAGTTCTGTAGAATGGTTAACACAGTGTTGAAGATGAAAGTTTCACCTTAGAGATCTGGAATTATAGGAATGATACAGTGCCAGGGATTTTGTGAAAAATGGTGGTATGTATTTTTAATTTTGTATCCTTTCTATTACACTTATTTAATTATTTATGGAAAATAAAATGGACAGCATGTGGTAAAGAGCAATCTAATTTTATCCTGAAAAAAATGATTCCTAATCAGTAGTTGCCAGGTGACATATAAAATGTAACCAAAGATTTTTGCTGCAATGAGCTTTAAAAAAGTCACTGGTAATTAACATCTGAATATTTCACATTAAAAAATTTTGAAGTAGTTTCAGTAAATCACATGAAAATCCACTCTTGTATCTTTTTAGGCAACAGCTATATAACAGCAAGCTGAGAACCTTCCTAAATCCTTTCTGAAGTTGCATAATTGCATTTAATAGACTTAGATATTATCCAGATTGGCAAACAAATATGGCAAAGATATTTAGGATTTTTACAGTTGACTCAGAAGAAGCAGCAGCTGAAAGCGTGTGGTCTTTCAAATGCTTTCTCCTTAGTTTGCATAATTTGGGTGTTTGAGCCAGCAAGTGATATTTGTTTGAGCTGCATATGGTGCAGCTTGGGCCCCTGTGGGAGACTCAAATCTTTTGAGCAGTGCCATGGGCAAGAGTTCTGAATACCTGTCTGGTTTTGGACACCCCTTCTCTTGGTACAATAGTTTCTGCATCTCTCCCTCAAAGCCAGCCAATCAGATTATCCTCCTTGAAGACTCAGCTTGAACTTTTGCAGAAATGTTGTAGCTAGGAAGGCTAAAGTGATCTTTTGTCTTAATAAAAAAAATTGATATATCTAAAAGTTGAAATGGGCATTTGATTTTTTTCTTTGTATAAAACATTAATAAGCTTGATAGTTGATATGACTTTGTCTAGTGTCCCATTTTGAGAAAGATGAAGGCATATTGGAATGCCTCTACTAGATAATTGCATAATGTAAAAGCTGTGCAAAAGCAAATACTTTAGAGCCTTAAGGAGGGGAATTCTGAGAACCTACTGGATACTCATATAGATCATCAGAAGCACTTTTTTTTTTTTTTTTAAATAAAGCCAGGGGAAGGTGTAAGCAAACCTGAAGTATATTAGAACTGGATATTCTCCTTCTACGTAAGGTAGAGTTAGCTTTTGTCAGGATTCAAAATATCCAAACCTAGGATTCAAATTTAAACAAATCATTCTTCTGGCATATAGCAAAAGAAGTTCTGGAAAAGGTTACCAAATGTCACTGCCTGGTTACCTGAGGGGGAAAGAAAAAAAAAAAAGTATTTTAAAAGACGTTTTTTCTCCTAAACTGGGAGAAGGGCCATGTCCCTGTACTCTTGAGGTGAGGCCAGACGATGTTGGCTTTTGGCTTTCTCACCATCTGTGTGTCCATCCTGTGATGGTGAGATGGAGGAACACCCAATGATTATGTAAAGGTAAGTAAAAAGTAATAAAAGTAGCATTGCTTGCCTGGAGCTTATGTCTTACAACTAGCAATGACAAATGAAGGAAGATAATGTGAATCGTTAGGGTGTGTCAGCTTTTTGATTTATTTTCGAATAATTTACGTTGTTTACCAAAAATTAAACTACTTTCTCTTCCATGAATTGCAGCTAATATATTTCTAATGTAATGGAAGCTTTATCAAAATGGCTCCAGTTGCTTCAGGTGTAAAGTTGTAGCAGATTGACATATCGTAATAATAATCACTTTTTTTTTTATTTCAGCATTAATAGCGGTTCTAAGAGATTAATAAATCAAATCAAGTCCCTTCAACTTGTATTTTACACAAAGAAGATTTTACAGAATCTTCACAATAATTTCCTGTGGAATACGTGATACAGTGACACTACTTTGCAGTATTTAAGCTTTTGTATGCTGCTTGCTATGCTCAGTATGAAAATAATGGATAAGATTTTAACCCGATATAAATGTGTCTGGAATATGGAGCTATGCTAGGTTTGCTTCAATATAACTGATGCTCTAGTGATGCGTCCGGAACAGTCTGGCAGGCCAGTAGCAGAGCTAAAATGAAACCCAGGCTTTTTTAGTTCCACAATGCATCTCTCCTTTCCTCAGTAAAAAAGTAGCAGTAAGAGAAATGTATTAGATGTCTGCACTTCAG
Organism: Crypturellus undulatus; assembly: GCA_013389825.1. Lineage (NCBI taxonomy): Eukaryota > Metazoa > Chordata > Aves > Tinamiformes > Tinamidae > Crypturellus > Crypturellus undulatus. The sequence goes on from VWPW01028056.1 coordinate 313,444, forward strand.
TCTTTGACAACAGAAATCTTCTCCAAAATGATGAATTCCTTCTCATTCTCAGGATCCTCTTTGCTTGGATTTTGCTGGCTTTTTGTTTGTCTGGTATAACTTGAACTCACCCCAGTTTCTTCCCTTAGCTTCAATCTTCATGGATTTAGTCTGACACAGGAAAATCTCATGAAGGGCAAAGTATCTTGAGACAGGCGCGAAGGAAACTACTTTTAAGGTGGAACTCTGGTGCTTTCAAAAATGCAGCAATGACTAGTTACTGTATTTAACAGTTTTACAGAATGCAATTTATTTCTTTACATAATATATAAGCAGAACAAGATTTTCAAGTATTAAAATGAAGATATTTCTGAGTGTTAGTACAGACTGACTTAGTCATTACAGAAGAATGCCAAAACTGTAGATGAGAACACTGTCATTCTTCAAAGCTGGAATTTAGCCACAAAAATAGAATAACTCTTTTTGTTCTGGAAAGACCCGATACCATACGCAGTTGGTCAGAAAAATCAAGTTTACTTTTCTTTCAAAGTACTTGAAATTTGCTACTTTTAGCATCACAGATTTTATTTGTAAACATTCTGTAAAAGGATCAGTTTCATACCAGTGCAGAAAAAGAAGCATTTCTGAAATAAAATGCAAATGCATAGTGTAGTTTATCAGCAAAATGTCAAAGGTCTTTCTTCCTCCCTCCCTCCCTTTCTCTCTTCCCTCCGCCCTTCTTTCCTCCATCCCTTCCTTAGAAAATAAGTTTTATTAAAATTTTATTTTTGTGGAGCTGAGTTTTTGCTACTGTGTCATGTCACACATAAGCATCTTTTTTTACTAGTGTTTTGAGTTTGTTAGTAGCCTATATACACTTTATGTTACTCTGAGAAGCAGAGAGATTGTGTTGTCTTATAAAAGCAAAGGAAACTAAATGTTGGTTTTCTCTGCTTTGTTTGATGTTGTGATGCTATTACAGTATCCTTGATGATGCATTTTGTATGTCAATATACCCAGACCCATTTTCACCCAAAGTGTTTGATGTTTTATGATTATAATCTCTAGTGAGATAGCAATTGAAATCCTGTTTAGATGTTTGCAGATGAGCTTATTAATGCTCACGTGTATTCATTCATACAAAGTGTAAGTAGGTTAAGATGCCAAGGTTGGAGGAACTCAGCTGGGGAAGAACTCAGGTGAAGCTGGTGAGCTAATAAAACAGCATCACATTTGTAGTTCAGGTGCAGCTGGTCAGCTAATGAAACAGAATCATGTTAAGAAAGGGTGGGAGAAAAGAGACTTCTCTTGAATATGTTTGAAATAAGTAGGCTTGGACAGAGAGATTGAATTCTGCTCTAATCTGGTTCTAGAGAAACCCCCAAGAAGGTGTGACTGAACCATATTGTTTGCTCCATCAGGAAAAGTTTTGTCTGTGTTATGAACCTGGGATATAGGACATGTGGAAAGAGGCATGTCCTAGTTAGGGGATGCAGGGATGAATAAGAGCAAAACAACTCAGTATCAGCAGAGGTGTCTAGCGAGAGCTCGCAGTCTGATCTCAGTACAACTACATTAAGCCTGACTTTTCAATCACTTCATTTCTTCTTTTATAAAGTGTTTCTGACTGTTCAGGCTGTTTTGAGTGTTGGAAGTGATTATTTTTATTATAATCTAGTTTGAGATTAGATTGCTTGAGCGTGCTCTCTGATTTACGTGAATTTCTCACAAGATAAAACTAAACATTGGACTACTGCAGCACTGGAGCAAGCACCCAGCTCCTCCACCCGTTACGCACAGGCACTTGGAGCATAAAAGAGCATGCCTAAAGTTTCACAGGCCAGTTTGATTGCAGATATTGTGAGGATCAGGAAAGGAAAAAATACTAGCGTTGGAGCCTGGGTATTCTGAGGAAATCTTGGCAACTCCTTAAACCACAGTTTTAAGTAAAACTCTTACAATACTATAATTGAGGAAAGTTGCATAAACTTCCTGAAGGCAGGGAAGATTGCAGATGATTTTAGCAGGGTTATGAATTGGTTTTGCAGCACAGAAGGGCTGAGGTGAGGAATTCTGCCTTCAGTGAGGAATTCTGCCTTCAGAAAGTTTAGCAGAGGTAAGTAAATTTTCACTGTTCAGTATTCAGTTCCACTGTTATTTCACAGTTCATTTAGCAGTTTTTGCTCAATAGTTTTACTTGTATGCCTTATGTTGATTCCCCTAATGAAAATAAGTTCTAGCTTGTTTTTCTAAAGGTGTTGTTGTTGCAGGGCTTTATAGTGTCACTTTAGAGGGCAATATTCCCTGTAAGGAGTGTAAGAAACTGTTTTCTAGGATGGATGGATGAGCTTTGTTTTTGGCTTTGATGCACATGCTGAGCGGATTAGATAATTGTGTAGCCATCTTCTTTCTGTACCTTTCCATTAATTTTGCTGTGCCTAGTATATTCAGAGTTGTTAAAAGGGAGCATTTCATGGAAAACAGCTGTGACTGGTGTTTTATTAAGCTTTGTTTGGTTCCAAACTATACAAAGGTATCAGGAAAAATAACAATTTGGTCCATTATTGTTTTCCAGTAGAGTAGGCCAACAACAAGTATTTAAACTGCAACAGAAATTTGCTAACTCTTCCTCTCTTGAGTTGGCAGAAATGACCAGGTTTCTCTGTGGAACTGGTTAAAAAACAAACCCCTGGAGACACCTTGCTCCACAGGCGTGACTGAGGCACATAAATGCAGGAAATTGTTTCCAATCTTATTTTTAGTCCTGTATGTATACCTGTGTATACCCATTCTTAAATACCCACCTTTCTTTCCTTCTTCTGGATCTTTTTCTAGCTCTGAAGACATAAAAGTATCAGCACTTAGTGTTAATAGAATGTGATGCGAACATTAACATCATGCAAGTTCATATCTTTCTAATGTTACTGGAGATGTTATTGTTATTGATTATGATCAAATGTTCCACTGCCAATGCTGAAAAATGATTATAATTTGCAGCTGCTGAATATATATGACGCAAAAAAAAAAATGTTGGTAGTTATTCACTTAAGAAGACAGTACAATAACCATGTAATAAGATTTTGTTTTTCTTTATATCATTATTAAAACATAATTTTAATTAGCTGATTCAAAGTAAGGCATTATAGTTTATCCCTGTCCCAAATGGATAAGGCATAGGATAAACAAACATTTGAAATTCTACAGTAACATTAGTGTTTCAACAACTTTCCTGCTCAATTTGAATAATTTACAGAACTGTGAATTTTTCATTTTCCTCTATAGATTTTTTTTTTTAAAGAAATTAAAATTTTATTCAAACTTGAAAGAGTTAATGTCATTTTACATCTGAAAAATATCCCCCTTGAAATGTGGGCTACCTAAAGATGTTTTTCAGAAAATGAAATAAATTATGAAGCCATATAGCTGAAAGGGAGACAGCTTGATTTTTGTTTCATCATTTGTCTCATATACAAATAATGATTTTTGTATGTGTTGGCTATGATCTCTTTATGACTATGGAATAGTCTCCACAAATTTTGATGTTTTTGTTATATTGGAAATAAAATCAGCCACTGGATGATTCAGAAGTATATTATTTTTTATTATGTAGCTCTTTCAGTATTGTCCATAAAAGCAGGTAATCATGGAGGAGAGTATTGCTGCTCCTCCAAGCCTGTCTGCAGTTTTGTTCCTCCACTGACAACTTACTGTTACCTGTGTTAGAAGTGGAATAGCAAGGTGTCTCTTGCCAAATCATGTGAGTATACAGACGTTAGCCGGAGTGCATAGTGTAGGATGGCTACTAAATGTCTGCTGTACAATTTTGATTTTTATCAGTTTCTGAGTTAATGAAGCTAAACGTGGAATAATTGCTTTCCTTACATGATTGATAATGGCATAGTTGGGTGATTGGACTGTGACCCAGCAAAGCCATTAAGCACTTGCTTGTCTTGAAGTATGTGAGGAGTTTGAGAAAGTTGGACAAAGTTAGACTCCTAGGCCTCATTTTTGCCTTGAAGTGCTTTGCTGTGTTTTTTTGATGATTAAAGAAGCTAATTTATTGATAAAATTCTAGACTTAATTGCAAAATGTACTTTAGTTATATACTTGACAAGTTTAATAAAGCTTTAATTGATATGTATTTATATAAATTATATATATTCAATTTGTGTACTTGATGCACATTTTTATTAGATTTTATAACAATGTCCTTTAGATTTATAAAAGATTGAATTTATGTTTTGTAAAAACAGTGAAGTTGTAATAGTACGCACTAATAACTTTTTATTTTGATATTAAGTTTTCACTGAAAAGGCATTCTGAGGTTTGGTGAAATATTGTATACCTGCAAAATGGATTAATGTGTTCTTCATATGTAATGAAAGTTTAGGTATTGAGCTTAGGTTCAAATGGTGAGCGAGTTCATCATTTTGCTCTAAGTATAAAAGTTCTGCTGAGTCAGTATTGGAAATGCAATAGGGATCAATATAAGGAAACAGAATTTAGGAGGATACTAAACTGTGCTGAACCAGAAAGTGCTAATGCGTATCACTCTTTGTGTGGACATGATGGATCAGATCAATTGCCAAAAAGAATAATTAGGTGTAGTTCAATAATTAGGTGTGACGCAGTCTTACATTACATATGAACTATTTTCCAAAATCATTTAAGGGACAATAATGATTAATGATTGCAAACACAAATAACACATGGCAGGTGGCACAAATATCAACAACAAATAAAAGAAATTAATAAATTAATAGTAGTAATGGACTTGACTCTATAGCTAAGGAGCATCAAAAGTAGGGCCTGTGGAACCATCCAGCTCCACTGGGAGCAGAGGTGGCATCTTCTGTCTCAGGTGGCACGTGCAGGAGCAGCATTTTCTTGAAAAATACGTCGTTGGCACTAACTGTTCTGGAGAGCAGCTGGAGTTGTTGGTTGTAGTAGCTGCATAGAAGCTGTGTGCCACCTTGCTGTGCTGTTCAGCTTTTCTGTGATACAACAGAGGTGGAAATGGCAGGTTATGAAACGATAATGGACTTCAAAAATTCATGTTAAAGGTCAGCCTGGGAAATTTGGATTTCCTGAGCTTCTCATCTTATGATTCTTAAGGTCATTTACCACAAGAAGAAAAGACAGAATGCCTGGCATATCTGGGAGAGAAGTAACAATAATACAATTACAGAAAGATTATAGATTCAATTTTAAAAATAAGTGATAACTGAAGTAGACAGAGATAAGGCAACCTTTCTCCCTAGAGTGCCTTTTTGTTTTTACATGGCTTCACCTGTGCTTAGGCTACCGTTGAGTCCTGTCAGTTCTCCTTCTTATCTTCAGCTGTTTATCTTTTCCTCTTCACCACACTTTTATAACCATTCTTCCCACCTTGGACAATTTGCATATTGAATATAGGAATCTTCTATCAGTCTTATTAAGCACATCAATCTTACCCCAGCCGGATGACCTTAATTTTCTGCTAGACCATCCCATTGTCTGCAAAACACCACTGAAAATTTTCTCTCCCAGTCTCACATGCACCTCTGTGTTTCTGCATTATATATCTATGAATTTGAGCCTACTTAGATGTGATGTTTACCCTTTCTTTCATTAGATCCTTTTCCTTTGCCTGACACTTAACAATATCTATGGGATTAACAGCCTCTTCTCTTCCCAAACCTGTGTTTATTCAGATAAAAAAAAAATAGCAAAATCAACAAACATGAGATGAATGTAGTGCTCTGGTGTTTATAAGCCATAAAACCTACAGTACTCTTTATTCTTGTTTTGACCTTATTTACTGTTCTGGTATTTGTGCTTCTTACGTTATCCATAAACTAGATTGTATACTTTGTGGTTTGTCCTCAGAATTGTAGCTAGCTTTTCAATTTATATGGAGACAAGGAAAACAAAAAACAGACTTAGATAAGCTGTTTTAAATGAGGTTTCAAAGATACCAACTCAGAGGATGAAGGAAATTTACTGAGAGAGAAATCTTTAATTTCTCAAATGGATGAGGATGTGACAGACTTGCTTAAATATTCGGTTGATGTGTTTGTACTTCATTGTACACAGAAGAGATAGACCGTAGCCTTGAGCACATGCTGACTTTGGATGAACTGGGGTTTAAAGAGCCCATAGAGGAAAGAATGGCAAAAATTAAGATAAAATGAACGTGGGACGTACTCATCAGAAAGAACAAGAAAATAAAATAAAGAAGTTCTGTTAGTCATTTCAATGAGAATATTAGTGGGATGGTTTGAGATCCATATCATCAAAGATAATTATTTAAGTCAAACAATTTCAGTCGAAAATAAGATCTGAGCAGTTCCTTGAGGGTATTTATAGACCGCATTGATTGCACGTGCTTGGAATTTCATAACGCGTTGGAGGATTTTTACATGGCACTCTAATTACAGCGATGAATGTAAACAGAATCTTATAGTTTTGTGGTACTAGTGCATTATGTCAGGGCTAGAAACAATGGAACGTAAAGAGAACTTTCATGTATTTCTTTCATATTTGGGTCACGTATTTCCTATATAACTTGTTTACGATTATCTCATTTTCTATTACATAGCTAAAATTATGGAAAAAGTTGTTGCTACTGTCAGACTGAAGAGTCCCCTGCTTGTTGCAATTGGTGGCAGTCCTAGTGATAATTCTACAGGCTGACATTTACTCCCAACCATTCTGAATGTATGATGATTTCACCTGAGAAATTATGCTTTTCTCAGGAATGCAAAGGAATGCAAAAATAATACTTAACTAGCTTATATCATTGTTTTATCAAGTAAAATCACCTAATTTTAATCCATTATAAATAATTGCATACTGAAGAGCATAATAGAGGAGTTTTATATATATATGTTTATATCTCAAAAGAAATGGAGACTAATTGCCTGCTGGAGGCACTTCTATTAAGTTAAAAATGAGGCTGCCTTTGCATTGTTTTCACTTGCTATTTTTCACCAAGATTCAATTTAGCTAGACTTGATGATGTTTTGACTGGAACATAAACTGCACGTATACTGTTCAGCAGATATTCTCCTTTACAGAGAGTCACTTGTTTCCATTTGAGAATGATGATATTGGTATTCTTATGCTCATTTTAGCTCAGCATGCTGGCCTTCAGACTGCTTGATCTATTTCAGATTGTGCTGTTTTTAGTCTGCTGCTTAGTCTTTGGAGATTTAGAGCACTGAAATGCAGGGATGAATAAAAAGGACATTTCTTGTCATTAACTGAATATTTCTGCATGCCTATTTCCTTTTGCAGGCATTCAGATCATCTTAGAATTTTCCTTACAGATACTGGATTGAAAGAGATTTAACATAGCAATGTTTGAATAACATGTAATGATATTGTTCTGCAGATGAAAGAAGTTTTAGATGATCTTAGTGGATATGGGTAGTCAATGCATTTGATCTAGAGACTCGGGGACAAGTCACCCAAAACTGAAGTTACAGTCATGTAGCTTAAACTTCACAGGTATTGATGGTTTCCTAGTGAAACCTACCTCTAATACAGTGAAACAGTTTGGTTTGTGCATTCAGAAAAAGAGATAATAAGACTTTTCCAAATCATTTTTGGATCATAGGGTCATAGGGCAATTCTGTTTAAATACAATTAGATAATAGTAGAAAGATTTTTTTTTTTTAATACTATGTTTGAATACAAATAATAGACAGGGAAAGACTTAATATTAATACAGTTTAGATACCAGTCATCTCAAAAACTTTCAAAAGTCTAGATTGCTTTTAAGTTGTTAACGATCTATGAATTTAAAGGCATACATTTACAATATATCACCAGTAAACAAAGGACAATACTTTAAAGTTTTTATTTATCAAGGAGAAGAGACAAAAATGCAGCTGCCTCCATTAGCTTTCTAAGTGTCAGGTTCTACTATCCTGCCTCATACTTGAAAATACTTTTTGAGAACAGGTCTTGCAGTAAAACACTCTTAAGTGATTGTAAAGAAGTATTTTGTGCTTTATTAAGCTCATAATCTCTGATTGTGATTTAAAAAAGTTTATAGGGGAGTTGTAAAAATAATACTTAATATTTAATTTAGGTTAAATACCACCTTGATTTTTTAAAAAATTTGTGAGATTTCAACACCAATGATAAACGTGTCTCTCTGGACCCATGGAGCACCTCATTCATATAAGGATGTTTTCTCTCCTTGCACAAATACAAAATTATGAATGCCAATTTTGACATCTCTGTTCAGCTTTCCTGCTTTGGTAAAGAACAAGTTACTTGGCCTGTATAGTTTACAAATGTTGCGGACGTGCCAGGGTTGTCTGTTTATGTCTGTGCCTGTGGTTTTCTGGAATGTGGTCTGAAAGCTCTATCCAACAGAGTTTCCTAGGCGTTTTGGAAGAGGCTAGCCTTCTAAAAACACCACGGGAAAGGAATTTATGATACTGCAAGCTTGCTTCTAATTGAGACATCTGTCATCTTTTAGAGTCCCATTTGTTGCTTTTTGCTGCAGCCATACCATTTTACACTTCAGCATGCAGTAGACGCCAGCTTCTTCAATATATATACACCCCGTTTGTATGATGTAATGTATCCCAACATTCTCATCTCTCTGGAATTTGACCCTCAGGCATTTTAAAGTGTTGGAACTCATGGATGGAGTATACTAGGCATTTGAGAAATATTACTTTTTATTAGAGGGAAACAGCCATAGTTACTGCATAGACCATCTTGTTAACTCTCTTCCAAAATCCAGTGTGTTAAGTATGGCAATTTATAGGTGCTTAAAATATAAATCTAAGCGTTTGTGAATGCATAATTTTAAAGATTTTTAAGAGTAGAACACAAATGATGGCCAGGAAAAAAGGAGAAGCACATGCAGTTAAACTGAGCAATTGCATGGTAAATTCAATTTTGAGGTTTTTGGATAATACGTAGATTTTATTTCAAATAAATGTACACTATTTATTTCCTTGCTGTTTTATTGCTAAATATGTTTAAATAATTTTGCACATTTGCTTTCCATCCTGTTATTTAGTAAATACATTGGTCAAATAAAATTTGTTCCAGTTTTTCTACACAGCACTGAGTATTAAGAATTATAATTTATTTTAGCCTTAACTGAATTTCTAACTCTTGAATTTCACAGTTTTAATTTAAACTCGAGCTGAATGTCAGTAGTATTGGAGCTTATGGGTAAAACCTGACTGTTATAGTGGCTACCTTATTTTTCTTTCTTCAATTTTTAAGAGTTTAATATTGTGAAGAACAAAGAAATATTTTGGTTTTGTTTTACTCTCAAAGTTTGATATCAAGTCTTTAATAGGTTGCTATGACATTGTTAATGAATGAATGAATAGGAAGTTTCATCAGTCACTGTTTTTCCTTGCAGTGTCTATGAAAGGGTTAAAGCTACATGAGAAACCAGTGAACAGGCTCTTGAGTAACACTCCTTTGCTATATGTTAGTACGGGGTTTCCAGAATGCCCGGTGCTGGCCTGAAAGATCCAGCACTGTAACTTCCCTGACCTACCTAAGTTTTGTTCTCAGTCCTCCTCCCTACTTTACGCACAATGTGGTACATACAGGAAGAAAACTGTTCTGTCATGAGCCATGCTTTATCTCTTCATGGTTAAGCACAGAAATAACAGAAGAAAAAAAAAATATATAAGCGTGCCCTTACTTCAAACATTTCCTGCCCAAGTTATCCATTGGTTGCAAATCCAGAAGATAAACATTAGTGAAAATGTTGTACTCTTCTACTGGTCACATTTTTTCTGTCCTGAATGGCTATGAACTTATGCTACACAATCGCTTAGAGAGTTACTAGGATGCTTTCAGCTCTTTCACTTCTTCTGCCTTTTAACGTAAATCCTACCTGCCATGACTTTGATATATAGGTTTTCCACTGTATCAAACTGTTGGAACACCTGCCATATATATTCTGCGATGCATGTATTATGCCTATGTCTATTTATGGAATTTAATTTTAATTTAATTTTTAGAGATTTAGCATCTCTGCGGGAACTAACAGGAAATCTAACTGTAGAATTGTTAATCTTGTCATAGAGGAGAAAGGTGATATCTGTGGAATTTCTTTGTTACCCAGTGGAGTGTGATCTAATAACTATTCTTCTCTCAGTAGGAATTGGTTTAGGAAAGAAAGAAGTTCAGTTGCTTCTGTTTTGTCTTGACCAGATATATAGAATTATGTTAGACAGTTTTGCTATATATGTCCTTTTCTGTACCATCCTTTCTGCAAATCCATAAGCTAGCATATCCTCCTCCTTTAGCTGATATACAGCAGAATTGGGGATTTTAAAACTTACTGACATTCTGAATGATTCAAAGGCCTTTATGGGGTAAGGAGTAAGGGAAGAAGGAATAGATTTTGCTGCATAAAAGAAAACCAAAAGAATTTCTGTAACATGCTTAAGGATTATAGCTTGAGATACCAGTTAGTAATTTGGCCTCACTCCTTATAGTCTAATAGGTAAAACTACAAATACACAATTTCATAGATTTGCTTTCTAGGACTTTTACAAATAATTGCTCATGTTAATAACCAAAGTTTGAGGAGAGTAATGGATTGTTTTTAGCACACTAGTCTTTTGATTTGACCTTATTTCCTCTTTATTTATAGAGTGAATTTTAATTAAACATTTATTTAAATTTTATAGTTTAATTATAGGCTACTAGAGCTTAGGAGTAGTTTACTTGCATGGTTTTACTTTCACTATTTATTACCTTTACTATATTACCATTTGCTTCTGTGTGATTATTGTAGCACTTAAAGAGAAACTCTTTCTTTCTCTTAAAGAATGGAATAGAATGTTATAGTGAAGACTCTGTATTATTAGGCACTGTAGTTTATGAATTTATACCAAAATATATAGTATATGTACTCTGAATTTCTCATTGCTTGACACTAAGTCCAAAATCATGTTTTTTCTAATATTTTGAAAACTTCTTAGTGTAAGAATACTTACTACAAGTTATTTTTATAGTAATAACAGTAATTTTTAAAAGTAAATGATTAATTGTCTACAGACTGAGATACTTTTTTAATGGGACCGTTTTAAGCAGATTTGCAATGATTGCTGCCTGAGGAATATTAAATATAATTTATTGTTGTTCTAGATATAATTTCATTCTTTCTCAAGACAAATTCTGATATTTTAGCTACATACTGAACCTGTATCTTATTGTGAGAGTTTTGAGTCCTCACTTCTTGCCAGATTTAATTCTGTAATCTTTGAAGTATTTTTTTTTGTTGTTTTGTTTTTCTGAACAGCTGTTCAGTTACAGGGGCTCAATATGTGTCATATAATAGAACAGATTTCTATTTCTGAAGTTTTCCATTCGCAAGGCCTCTTTGTTAAATAATATTATTTATTTTTTATTTACTAGTAGTTCTGAGCATTTTTTGATGTTTTTTATGGCTCCGTTACATTGATGGAATTTTGTTCAAACATCAGATAAGTAATGAAATTGATAATGGAATCTCAAACCTCTGCAGATGTACTGACTTCCCAAGATTCTTTTGCCTCTTGTTTGATAGCAGTTGTTCAGATGTACATTCTATATTTAGAAAATATTGACCTTGTTTCTCCACTGACATCTTCCTTTTACTCTGGGAGGAAAAAAAGAAGAGAGTTCCCTGCTTTGGGTGGCCAAGTCTGAGAACAGAATCCAAGTGGTGTGCTGCTTATGCAGATTCGGTGGCACTTAACATATTTTTCTGCTTAATACATAGAATATTAATTCTAGCTCTCTAGTTTATTAAGGTCTTTTGCTATTGAGTAAAAGTGCTGTGTCAATGCGTAGAATGTATGAATTCAGGTGTAGAGTGTTTTCAATAGCCTACAAATCATAAAATGTAATTTTCTCTCTTAGTTCCAAGTTCATGATAGCAAATGGTTTAGAAAATCGTATTAGGTAATTTTCTCTAGTGCATTTGATGTAAATTACACTAATATCGGGAAGTGCTTTTGTTTAACATATTCTTTGCAAGTTAGATAAATGAAAGTTCCTGAAGGATGGAATTAGATGAAGCTGATTATGATGAAGGAGATGGCATTAAATATGTTTAATTCTCTGTGTAAGCTGGTGCCAATTCAAATAGCTTCCATTCCCTGCAAGACTGGTTTGACTTATCTATATAGCAAAGATTTTTTTTTTTTCAACTACTAAGCATCAAGTAGAATGTTTTTTGTTTGTTTTTCTTTTCAGCAACACTGCAAAATTATTGTCGTTGGTCAGTGACTGCTTGCTCTTAAGCCAACCTTGAGTAAGGAAAAAAAAGAGGTGCTTTTCTATTTGCTAATTCTTTTTAATGGTCAGTGGTAGTTAATTTGTGGCCCAAATTGGGTACTAACATTACCCATACTTATGCTTTGCACATGAGGAGGCAAAGAAGGGAAAGGGGAAAATGCTTTTCAGTTTTTTGATTTTTTTTTAACATTGGAAATGTATTACGATTTTGGTGTTAAAAAGAATCTAAAATAGACCTCTTCCATATTAGTATATAGACTTAAGTAAGGGTCTCAAACCAAAGTTCAAGCAGTAATGTAGTGTATGAAGCACTTTCCTGAATCAGAGGTGAGTCTGTGGATATGCAACAGAATGAGAGAGAGGTGACAAGTGTGAAGGATTCGGTGCAGCTTTCAGGGCCAGACCTCGGTGGGCCTGAGGGTCACCAGGGCACGTGCCCTATATCATCCTGTCACTCACAGGTTTGTTGAATGTCACCACGTTGAAAGAAATTTCTGATGAATCACCACGTTATACAGTTGCTCTCTGACCCTTCGACCTCATACACTGCGTTCTGGCTGACAAATGGTGAATTTCAGTAACTTTTTGTGGCTTTGACTTTGCTGAAGTGAACTTTCTGTCACCATAATCTTGCAGCTGTTCTTTCTTCTGGCTTGGAATCCAATAATTAAATCAGATCTTGTGTGTTTGTGGTAATTTTTGCATTTAGTTATTTTCTGCAAGATAAGTTTTGTTATGATTCATTAACTGTATGCTGGCTCATAAATTATTCCCTCTTTATTTTACAAATGAGGGATGTGTGTGTTCGCGAGGGATGGGAATGGAAAGAGGAGTAGCCGCATTAGTCGTATTCAAATAACAAATATTCCCGAGAAAGCAGCAGTCCTCACAAACAAACAATTCGTATGATGCCACAGTTACCCAAAGTCTGTAATTCATTATGCTACTAAATTATTGCTAGACAAGATGGTAAAAAATAGGCTTGCAAAGCGTATTAATATACCTCAGGAGATTGAAGCTGAGTAGGAAGCAGTGGTAGGTTTTTCTTTTCTCCACAAAATGCAAAAAGGAGCACAGTGTGAAATCTGCAGGAAAAATAATGGCATGGTTAAAAGCGTGTGTTTTTTTGTTGTTCTGTTTTGCTTTTGAGTGTCTTGAGGTTGGTCTGCCAATGCAATTTTTAAACTTGATAGATATAAAGTGCCAGCTAGACCCCTGATGCACTTACTGTGTTATGGCAATTACATTGTGCATTTTCCTTTCCATGTACAAACATTTTTAGGCGTGATTTCCATTTATGCAAAAAAAGAAAAGAAAAAAAATACTATCTCTTTGTCATAGCTATTAAGTATAGCACTGTTCTTTGCTGGTTTACTAACTTTGCTCTTTATTACTGCAGAATATTTTTTTTTTTTTTCCTGGGGAGTATGATTAAATTCAGAAAAGAGACTCTTTAATAGCTCTTGACATTCTGTGTTTAGTATGTAAATACGATTTTTAATGTGAAATTTGCCCATCTTAGTAACCAGTCTGATGTGGTACTGTTAACTCGGCTCTTATTCTGAAACCACAGTTAGTTGTATAAATATCTCTTCATTATTGCTATGTCTCCATATCTGTTTTTGAGTAACTTTTTTCACTATTGCTATTTTGTTTCTATAACATGCAGTAATTGTTTTAAAAGGAAAAAAATAGTTTTTTTTTGAATTATTTCCATATGCTCTTGTTTCGGTTTGCCAGAGTTTTGTGCAGTTCCTGTTATTTTACTTGAAACATCTTTAATAGTAACCAGATCATTTAAAAAAGAAAATCCATTTTTGTTTCTTCTGCAGTATTTCATATTTATAAGCTTGTTCTATGCTCTTAATTTTAGGGAAGTTATATGGGTTTTAACTCTCTAACTTCCAAGCAAATAATCATTTTTTCTTATTTTTGGAAAAAAAAAAAAAAAGTAATCAAATCCAAGCATTCAAGCATTTGTTCTAAACAAATAAATGAAGGTTTTCTTTCTCACTCTGAAAGATAATCTCCAAACAGGGTCCTTTTTCTGGGGTCTTTCCATGTCCTGCAACATCTGTCCACACAAACAGTGCTCCCTTCTTCACATTTTTTCCTGTAGTTCCCAACTCAAGCATTTCTCCTTTAGAGGAAAAGTGTCAGACTACAGCCTAGCACCTAGTATGTGTTGTGAATTTTTGCATAGGGAGTTAGTGAGTACCTTTATTAAATTGTAATCAAGGAGTACGGATATTAAAATCACCCTAAAATTTCTTTGTACCCTTCAATTACGTAACTACGACACTTGCAATGTGTATAAGGTGCATTTTGGATAGCAACTATGTTAAGTATTATATCAAATACCAAAGTTTGCAAAAGCATTTTACTTTTCATGCTATTAGGCGGATGTATGTAGCACGGAACTTTGAACTTTCTTATAAAAATTTGGTATCCTATCACAATTTCTTTGGCTTTCAGAGGAAAACTCTCTGTTTTGCTCCGTGCTCTGAGGCATCTGATTGGAATATATGTTCATGGGAAATCCTGGCAGGGTTTACAAAATTTTACCCGAAAAAATATAAATCAGCAAAGGGGCTGGTGCTTTATAATAGCTTCATTTCAGCTGAGCTTGCCTGGCACATAATCTGCTAGGGAGAAACTCTGCTGTATTCAGTGGCAGTATATGGAAAGTGTGGCGGTAGATATTTCACTTCAGTACTAGTTTCCCTATACAATATTTTTGTGACACGAGAAACTTTTTGTTGTTTGACATATTGGAATGTACAACTGACATATATAGTTTTCAAAATGTCCTCAAGGACCTGAGGCTGATGAGCTGGCTCCCATAATTTGTGATCGGTGGGAACTTGCATATTGACAAAATGATTAAATTTCCTGGGAATCCTTCTCTAGCAATTTTTTGCTATAGATAGGTACTACCTCTCAGGAAGATTTATAATGTCACAAATATGTTAATAGATATTTCTTTCAGGGCTTGTAAATAATGTTTTGGTTCCTGATAGCTAGTAATAGAGACAATAGACTTTAGCTTCTATGAAGTAATTCTTTGTCACTTTTTATATTTACCATATTTGTGATGATTTCTTAAACATCAGAAATGGCTAGTGGTTTCATGTAAAGACTAACTAAGGAGTGACTTGTGAATGTCCCAGAAAGTTACTGTGGGTGCCATATTATGTACCAGTGTAGTTTTAAACACCTCCTAGTAGTATCTTTTTCAGATTATTTCAGAATATTTTATAGAGATTCATGAAATGATATTATCAAAAAATGAGAAACTTAATGAACTTAAATTTATAGTCTTTCATTTTGGCTCTTCATAAGAGACCAGTACATTTGTAAAGATGTTTTGTTTCACTATACTGTGTTTCAGAGGGTCAGATAACATGTAACAATAGTACTAGAATTTGGATTTTCAAAGAAAAAGGTGTTGGAATATCTTTCAGGGTAGAACTGAAAGTGTTTTTCTGTGTTATTTGGTTTGTAAATTACATAGTATTATATAGTTTAAGCTTTTAGGCATCTCCAAATAGAAGGGTATTTTATTAAAAGTTTGCAAAGGTCAGTGTTTTGTAGGCATGTAATAAAACTTTCTAGTGATAGAATAACAAGACTAAAATTGACATGTACCAGCAAGACATTCTATTTTGTCTGTCGAGCGCATTAAATGACAACTTTGATAATGGATTTCCACTGAGATTTTTGGTAGAAATAAACTTTAAGAATACTTAAACATCATGAAATACTACTAAATAATAAAAGCTATGATTATGTATTTTTCTTATGAAATTCTAAACCATTGCTAGTTTGCATGATCTTTTTAAACAGCACACTTATGTGAGGATTTATAATGAGAGAAATTTAATGTAAGGAATTAAGTGAAGTGGTTTGAAGCACTTAAAGCTCGATTAAGCTTTGTGATGAAGAGTTTGAGTGGAATTCTATGGGAATTTTATGCATTACTATTTTAGACTGGTTGATTAACTATTGAAATATTCTGTCTGGTTGTAATGGCCAATATTAGGAAAATATACTAATTTCACTTGAAAAAGTTTGCTTTAAAAGCCTCAAAAAATTTAAGAGTCTCTCTAAGTCTCTTAATTAAAGAGCACTTTTCAGTGCAGCATGGCTGAAGCACCTCCAAAAATGCAGTTGGGGCTCGTTCCTCTTCAGAGGAGGGGATGGTGATTATGGCATTCCAGTCCAGCTTTCGTTAAGGAAAAGTAAAAATGTCTGATTAAGTCATTGAAGATAAAAGTGAAACAGCAGCCCAGGGACTTCCCTCCTAGCAGGACTCCAAACCTTTCCTACGCTTCTGGAGAAGACTGTAACTGTGAAAAGATGATTTTTCTGGAAGAGAACGTGTTAAAGTATAGCATTCCACAAAATATGTTGTTTCTGTAGTCAGCAGCAGGAAAAGAGAGCTGAACATTTGAACCCGTTTATTAGACCTGGAAGGGGGGACTCCTGGATTCTAATTCTGTTATCAGATCTATTTTTAACTAGTGGTATTACCTAGGATTTTAACCAGTGATTGTTTAATGTATGTGCATAAAACAGTGGAGTCAAATGATCGATATCTGGAAATCCATGAGGAAAAAAATCTTGCTGAGATAAGTTATTCTCTGATTTATTTTAAAATTATTGTAGTATTAATATTTCCATAGTGTAATAATTTAAAGAAGTCTATATTGTAGCTTTTCTCTTAAATAATGTTTTTAGGAAAAAATATAAATTACTTTTAATAATTTTGAAAGTTACTTTTTCATACAAAATCAGTACTCTGATTTTAATTTATTATTAAACTATATTTCAAATGAACACAAGAAAATACATGCCTTCTGGCAGATCACAGTGCTCTGAGGTGCAAAATATTCTTATGTATTTACCACCTTCAAATGTAAGGGTTATTTTTGGTAAAGTTATATATGTAAATATATATATATATCATATATAACAGAAGAATTAAAAATAAAAGCTTTAAAAATAACAAAGGTATTCAAAAGGATTGAGTATTTGTTCCTATACGTAGTAGACTGTAATCCTATATGTAAAGATTGTAATCAAATGCATGTAATTCTGAAAAGTATGAGGACAGTCTGCATGAAGAGCTAAGAAACCTGCATTTGATCTTAAATATATGAAGATGAGATAGTGACAGAGATAAAAAAAACATGGTGATTCATGTAAAGAAAGAAATTACCTCCCTATTTTGAACTGAAAGTTGAGACACATACTTCTATATCTATAAAATGCAACATAACTCGCATTTTATGCTGTTAACATGACTTTCACTGACTCAGAACTGAAGTCCTGCAAACATTGATTATGGTCCACTTCTAATGGTATTTTCACAAGGATCAGTTATTTAGAATTAATTTTTTTAAGTGTAAGAGATGAGAATATTTCTTCTGCACATATAGCCGTTTTTAGGGTGTTGAAGAGGCTCAATACTTGCAAGCAAGTTGGTGAACCAGGCTTTTTGTACAGGAGTGAGTCTCATCCTTATGTACAGCACATACAATCTGTGATCTAATCAAATCTCACTATTTGAACAAAAGCCTAGCAGATCAGCAAGTCTTTAGTGTGCATTTGTAATGCTTGACTATTTGGCAAACAACCTATAAGTGTGACATTCAATATTGCAAGTAAATTGAATTTCATTTTAATATTTGGAGGTCACTATCTTATAAGAGAAAGAAAATAGGAACACCAGGCTTTTGTCCTTGAACAGAAAGTAAACGGGGAAAAAAAATGTGGTCAAAATGCTCATATAAGTGGTTATTGCTTGTATCTGATTTTCAGGGTCTCTTGAAACACAGTTCTGTGAAGCCTTACCAATTTTGCATATCTGGAATGCATTCTAAATGACTTTATGTTTAGTTTTCCATGACCTGGAGACATCCCCATTGATGGTATTTTTGAACAGACAGGCTTATATTCTGATGACAAGGATGCCATTTGCTTCTGTCTGGAATTTCTGTTAGCTTCATTTGGGCAGGGAAACATGTCAGATAATGTCTATCCTAGTCTGTGGGCAGGAGCAAAAAAAAAAGAACAATAGAAGTGTCTCTGGCTCTAGATGTTTACAAGTTTATCCAATATTAAAGGATTCTTTCATATACATAGATACTATAGATTAATATCACATATTTTGCCATATGCCTGGTTTCACATGCTGGCATTTCATATCTGAAATCACAAGTAGCCTTATTTTTTCACACTTTCATTTGCCGTTTCTTAGCATAGAGGTGAACATTGTATCTAAGTGACAGTTAGTATCGTTAGTGTTTTTCTGATTTTTTTCTTATTTTCATGTGAGATTAACTAGGGATTTTACAAACACATATACATAATTGTTCTAAAAAAAAAAATCCTTCTAGCCTAGTTGAATAAAAAGAGATTTTTTTTATATATATAATGGACTAGATGGTGCATACATCTCTGCATCTATCTTCAGTTTGTCCCAAATTAAAGACAGTATACTGTGGGTATTTAGAAGTGTTTTGTTTAGGTTGGGTTTCATTTTGATTTGACTATTGAGTGGTAATGGTAACACTTGATCCCATAGTTCAGTAAAGTCCCATTTAACTGTACAAAGATACCTTGCAAAATAGATGGATTTTGAATGTTTAAATTATTCTGCAAACCTAATATATTTACTTCAAAGAATATATTAGCTACCGAAGCTAATGCAAAGGTCAAACTACTGATGACTTGTAATGTTCTAGTACCAGCTGATTCCACAGCAAAAGATACTGGTAATATTTCAAGAAACTTCAGAATTCCCAGAAGTCAGGGTTAAGTTTCCTTGGTCATCAAGCAGACATATGTAGTAAGGTGAAAAAGTGAATGGCCATAAACAGATGAGCAAAACTTCTTCCTCGCTGTTCAATACGAAGAAATTAACTGTTGCTGTAACTTTAAAGCCAATATATTGGATACAGGAATTGAGATTAGATACCTCTGATTTTATCCTGGATACGAGGTTTAAAAAAAAACAGGTAGAGGAAGGAGTGTTGCAGAAAATACAAGCAAATATAGCTTCTAGTCTTTCCTGCAGTTTGTTGACCTGAAGCACAGTGGTGTTTAAACTTCTGTTAACAACGATTTCTTGTTCTTATTAAATCTGTGGGAACTGATCTTCCCCCATTATGGTTTTTGCACACAAAGTGAATGCTGTGTATCAGCTTCCCCCAGGCTGTTGCTTGAGTCATTCACTGGGTTTGGCTACAAACTTATGAAATCTTTATGAAAGAGGAATGCAAGGGCTTTAAGCGTTATATAGTAATCATCTTGCTTCTGCGAAGCAACTTTCTGGGTAGAGCGTATATTGTTCTCATGTTTGCTGTTTTTGCTATATGTAGGTGAGGAAATTCTGTATTATGATGTGCTGCTTTCCTATTCAAAAGAAAGTTGTTATGGCTTCTAATTAGTCTGATGTATTCTCTTGTTATTATGAGTTATTTCTCATTTGTCCTCAAAATATATTTTCTTTGCAGAGTAGCTTTGGTTTGTTTCCAGGAGCACGTGTCTGTTGCATTTCTATTGATATACAGAAATAATATTTCTAATTCTGCCGTCTGAATCTCTGTCATCACAGCATGATGCCATCAGAAGAGTTTGTCTTAGTATGTAAAATAATTGTGATGAAGTTGGAAAGAGTAATCTGTTGTTTTTCACTTTTGCTGGTTTAGTTCTGGGGCATGCTGGCCTGCAAATGGAATCCATTCATGGCACTCAAATATTAATTCCTTTTGACAGTAGCTTATGGATTACGTATTGGTCATTCTGCAAAGAGCTCAGCGGCTGCATTCAGCGAGTGAGGAATAGTACTCAACACTGTATAGCTACGATGCGTACATTAACATCACTTTCCACATTGACAAAGGACTGTCTATACTGAATCCATCTACACAGTGTTTTATTTATTGGTAGAGCATTACCTCTGAGTGTCTTCCTCTGCTTCAAATATCAGCTTATTTAAAAGCATTCAATCCTGGTAGGAAAAGAGAATGGCTAACCAAAGAAATCTTTATTTATGTCTATTGAATTAGTGAATTAGTTTGCATTTTAACCTAAAATTACTGAGTGCCAGAGAGAAAGAGGGAATATTGTGTGTTTTTTATTGTGTATTTATATATAGTGGTGTATTTTTTTAATAAAGGGCTTCTGAGATTTTTTTCATCTTATTTATTAAAGCAATCTTTTCTTGGTTGCTCTCTCTCTCAATCAGTGTTCAAATGCTCTAGTCTTGGCAAGTAATCTTAGGAGTAAATATTGCTATCAAATTCCCTTTGTCCTTATGACAACAACATGAGACACATGAAGAAACATATATCAAGCTGCCAAACGGGAAGCTAGAATTTCTTAATAGGAACAGCAGAAACATGGCTCTAGCACGCTTCAGAAACAGATTAGTGCTCTTTATATAATAAATCATACCAGGGCACTTCATAGACTTAAAGATGTTCTATGCTATTCTAACTTTTTTCTAGTAGAATGATCATTGTCTTATTTTACTGAAAATAATCTACTGCTACATTCAATATTTATGGAAAAAAACAAATTGCAGAAATATTTGATTGAAAATCAGCAGCCTTTTAAATATTTATAATTCAGTTAAAATATTGTCCATATTCTTGCTGTTTGTTTCAGATTATAAATGAACCAGGTTATGTCTTTGGCAAAATATTGGAATAGTTTCTGGCTGTAAAGAATTAAGAGACAATTTTCATGTCCCTAATCAGCTCATGTTTTCACAAGGCAAGCAAATTTAGGTCTTCCTACAGGAAGACCTAAAAATTCCTACAGGAATTCCTACAGGAATTTTTACCACTAAAAATGGTGAATATTGCACGTACGAAATGAAGGTTTAAGGAAGCCTGTTTCTTGGTGCGGCCTTTGAGTGGTATGGTGAGGGCAAGGGGGGGAAAAAAAAAAGTTAAATGTTACCCTTTAGTCTTGGACAGGAAAGAAAGTGTCCGCAGTGTCCTTCAAAAATATAAAATAAGGCATATCAAGAAACTAAACCCTCTTTCAGTCTTGTTCCTTATTATCAAGGAAAAATTTAGTCCCAGACTAATATTAAATGTGTTTTAGCACAATTTTTTTTTAATATAATATCACATAATTATATTTTTCTGTTCATGCATATGTCAAGAGAGAGTAATCTACAGAAATTTTCTGAAATCATGTTGTCTCTGGGAATAGAGATTTCGCTATCTTAAATGTTTTGAAGGCAGCAGAATGCCCAAATACCTGTATGGAGCCCCAGGCTAGAAACCCTCCAGAACTGATCCCTCACAGTAATCCCTGCTATTGCACAAGATGGCAAACATTTTGCGCAGAGAAGTGGGTATAAAGCACTTAGTTTGATGGATCCTGAGATGATTGTCAACATACTGAATGCACCTAAAAAATAAAATGTTCCAAACAAAGGAAGCGCAGCTGGGGAGTAAGAATAAGATATTCAGTACTTGGTCCATAGAAACAGCTTATTAAATTATATGTATTGGAGAAGAAAGGGTATATTCATAAGAGAAAATAATGTCCAGTTTTCTTAATCTGTAATTCAGAGCAATGCTTACACAAAACAAACCTAATTTAGAATGAATAAAGTGAAATGATTTTCAATGGCAAAGATGTGCTTTCGTGATCACATTCTCCAGTCTCACTGATTTCCTTCAGGAGACCTCTGTAGTAATTTAAGAAATCTCAAAATCCATTTCATTCCAAGTTTCAAAGGTTCTAGACCTAGGATTCATTACTACCATCTGCTACCTCTTAAATAGCTTCCAAAATTTGCAAATTTGGCTTTTCTTTAACTCTAATCATATTGTAGCATTTTCTCTGTAAAAGAACCAAACATTGCAAGTCTAATATTTTTTACCCTGATAGTCTTAATCTCTTTTTCCTGAAGCAGAATAATTGTTTGGTGGAATCAGCCGTCATTTTTTTTTTTTAATATTAGTACTTTTTGTTCATCTGTGTTTTCTCTGACAGTGTACATAGCAGGCAACCCTTGTCTCAATGTTTTGTAGTTTCTTAATTATGTACTGTCAACGTTAAGTGAATGTTTTAAGGATGTCTTAGTATTTACATACTCTTATGTCACCTTTCTTAACTTTGCACGTCGTATTGAAGACTCTGGTAATTACAGTAATTGTGCTTCAGAGAAGTTATGTCACCCTGCACATACCATTAATGCATTAATGTGTCAAAACACAGTGAATGACACAGCTCCAGGCAATCTTAAAAGCTCCTAATGGTAGCCCAACCCAGAGGAATTGATTTGTAAGCAACTCTAAAGCTGTAAAACTTTCATCCTGATATATGGCTTTACGAAGTCTTTTTTTTTTTTTTTATATCATCCACCTTATTTTTAGTACATGAATAATAGCTATTTGAATAAGCTAGCAACCTGTTAGGGTAAAATGCCTTGTACTATCCATGATGGGTTATTACTGCTAGAAATGAAAGAATAAGAAAAATAAATCAGTTAATGTTAAAAAAAAAGAAAGGGCCAAAATACTACTTAATTACACCAGAAAGAGCCTAGAGTAACTCCAAAGTTGGAGTTAGTTCATTTAAATTTTAGTAAGTGAATGTGGACTATTTTAAGTACTCTTACCACAAGACATTTAGTGACTAAAATGATAGATAAATGATAGTCAGTGGTAAAACAGAGTTAAAAAAAAAAAAAGCAAAACAAACAAAAAACCCCACAAGACAATAAAAACCCCATATATATATATATATGTATATGGAAAAGTGATATGAAAATACAAATGTGGGTAAGGAGCATTTCTAAGTGCTTGTAGGCTATGGCCATACAATACCCACTTCAGCAACCTGGAAATGATACCAAAATTGTTTGTTCACTAAATATCGTTCTCAAAGACTCTTCAATTGCCTGGGCCTATGTTTCTTCCAGCCTGCCTGCTGCAAAGGTGACTTGGCTAACAGCTTAAAGAAAGGGCTTGTGCAGGCAGAGAGAGATTAAAAATTTCACAGGATTTTTAAATGCTCAATTTCTCTTGGTTTGTTATTTGCATCAAAAATGCAAATAATCTCCTCAATTGAGAGGCTCCTTCTTCCAGGTCATAGAAGAATATCTCATGTTCAGACAGTTGGATTAGCTCTTTTAAGTCATCCACCTCCATGGAGCTGTTGAAAAAACACTGTCCCAAACTGTATTTGTCATTCTGGAACTTACTCCTCTTTAAGTTATTCTTTTTTCAGTATCTGCCGTCTTTGTTCAGATCCGGGGCTGTTCCATTGTTTTCCATTGTGAAAAAAAATGTGTTGGTTTGCTGAGACCCCCAATAAGTGCTTTTTTCTTTTTATTCTTTTTTTTTCTTTCTTTCTTTCTATTGCCATCTACACTGCAGTCAAGTATTTAAATAGAATGAGCTACCGCTGTCCTTGCAAGAGGTGGCAGACATCTCATCCACAGAAGTCACAGGCTTTGGCAGAGGAGCGTATTGGTGGAGTGGTGCATGCGGCAGGACGGCAGCACAGCTTTGCCGTGCCGGCCCGGCTGTGTTAGACCTTGTAAGCAGTTTGCCCTGATGACTCTCTCACAGCCCTGCTTGTCCTTCTCAGAAACCGATTCCTTTTAGAGCAAATCTTAGAGCAAATATCTGCTTCTTTGTGACTTCTTCAAGTAACTTGCAAACAAGCAAAGGAGCCAAATTATGCTGACTTTGTCACAGTAGAGCTGATGCTTTCTAGAGGCAGCAGTGGATCTAATTATGGGCTGTGCAGATGTTAACAGCAATTAACTGCTTTGATCAGCATCTTCATTCCTTCACAGCAAGGATGAAAATGCTCATACTTGTATTGGGCATCTTTGCCCTCCCAGTAAGCATATGCAGTTAATCTTTACTGAGGTTGTTATCAACAAACCATCTTTATCACAAACAAGAAGAAAAGTGATTTGGAAGTGTCATATCAAATGTCAGTAGTAAACTTAAATCCTGTCCTAGCTGATATCAGTGGGAGCTGTGTTGTCAAATTCAGCGGAGTCAGGACTTGCGAGATTCATCTGCACCTTGTCTAAGCACTGGTGAGGGCCGGGAAGAAGGAAGCTGAATTACTAGAGAGGAAAGATAAGCCACAAGCTGTGTAGGGCAGATGGGAGCAGGCAGATAGAAAGGAAGTAAGATTAGGCTGAGAAAGACTGAGGAAATAGGAATAAGAAAGAAAAAGAGTTTTCTAATACTTCTAATGAGTTTAAAAGCTTAGACTCTTCAAGATGGTGTCAGCATAGTGATGAGCTACTTGCAGACACAGCCGTTAATCTGGAGTCTCCCTAAATGCTCTGCTGTGTCCTGAAATGTGGAGCTTGTGTCGCGGGGCCAAGGGGTGAAGGATTCTGAGCAACAAGTTCTTTGTACCTTCACTTTTTGACTCTTTTGTCATTGTCTGTGCTATGTGCAGCAAATTACTTACATATTACTTATAGTGATAATAACTGAACATCAAAAATAGAGCTTTTCATAATAGATAAAGTGAGGTATAAAACTCCTTGTGTTACGCTTCTCAATTAAATATACAATATAATAGCGCTAATTGTTATGCCTGTTTTAAACACTTCTAATTTAATTTTTGAATTCAGGATACCTCTGGTTAAAATCTTGGATTTTTTAGATTCTGTGCTACTCTTGAATTCATCATGGGAGAACCTTCATTTTAAGGTCATTATTTGTTCACCTTCCCAATTCTTTTTTTTTTTCCAACCATGTTTTTTGTGTAAAACTTCCTGATAGAGGAAAATGACATTTCATAAAATTCATTAGAAAATAATCAGAATGCAATGCTAGTGCATTGTGTTGCTTTCACACGTTTAGTTGTTGGAGGGTTTTGCTTTTATTTGCCATAATTACTTTTCTCATCAAAAATGTTCCTATGATTTTCACTCTTTCCTTGCTACATTAGATAATGTCCACTGTCATAAAAGGCGGAGAGGTCCAAGGGAAGTACTTTATCTTCTGTACAGAGATATTCCACACTGGGAAATACATTTTGATCATTCTTCCTGCCACCAGATGTGGTGTAGACATCGATGTAGGGATGCTCTCCGTGCTTAAGGCTGAGAAGAAAAGGCTCAGCAGTACGAGTGTCTGCTGGTTGGATTAGCCACTTTGGGTTCCTGGTAATGTCATGGGACTATGCAGCCTAAAAATGGACTGGATTTTAAGCAACAAATAGTTTTATTGACTGATGTTAATGAACAGCTTCCAACTCTGAGAAGATTTAAATCCTGATTGCAACTGGAAGTCATTGCTTTTATACAGGTTTAACAAAGACTTCAAAGATCCAAAATCTAGATCTAAATTTCATGGCCAGCTGAGGTCCCAGAAGGGCGATATTTTCAAAGTAGGCAATTTTTCTGTGATTTGTACCAGTACACTTAAAGTAGACAGTTAAAGCAGATTGTGGGCCTCTGACAGCAATACATTTGCCTATAGTGAAAGGTGATTTTGTGTGAGCTCTGCTCAAGCCCTAGGAGAGCAGTTGTGTTACCAGCTCAACAGGGTAGCAAAGAATTTGGGATCAACATGTCTCTTGGCCAGGGTCCACCAGGAAACACTTGTTCTTCTCCAGTGAGGTTCAGAGTTCCTTTCCATTACATGTAAATCACCTCCATTTTGTGACTTTGCTTAGCTAATGAGTATTTTGGACTAAACCATTGTATTGATATGTTCTTATTTTCAAACAACTTAAGGCAAGGCCTTGTTGCTTGTTGGCATTAAAAAAACCTCAAAAATTAATGGGGGGAAAAAGTATTTAGAGAAATACAAATCCAAGACTTGAAAATGTTATTGTTTTTATGTAAATTTGCTCCGAACCACCTAAAGATTTCCCTACAAGGTAAGAGATATCCAGAGGCACCAAGGAATTTGAAAATGTTTATAATTCATGTAGGTGAAGTAGGCATTTTGCCAGAAACTTGCTTCACCTCCTGCCCCTACACCCTTTCCAGGAAAATGTACTTCTGACGTCGGTCTGTTGAAATGTAGCATTGGGTAGATGCTGAATTATTAGGACAATATTATAAAAGAGCAAAAGTCAGTGTAGAAAATAAACACATACTGAGGGGACTATAAAATCTTTAGTAGAGCTACTGTTGCAATCATACTTAATGGTTCTTAAATAATGGCACAAGCGTTACAGTACCTCTGAGTCTTCAAAAATATGCATTTCATTAAACAGACTTTTGCAATCAGTTGGGATCTAATGATTTCTTCTGATGCAGCTTTTATTATGAACAAAATGAATTGCAGCTCACTGCTATATTCCTTTCTTTTTAAAGGCAAGCGAGGCCGCAGCTACACATTGTATGTAGAATAGAAACCCTTCCATTTGCTTGAATTCCTTCTTGTAGCAAGATATGTCCCTCGAAGAAGTACTGTAATATTGCAGAAATACGGCAGTGTCATAAAAGTTGTAATGCAACGTGAACAAATGTAAAGTACTTTAGTAACTTTAAAGCATTTTCTGAGGGAGTGAGAAAGAAGCAGTTAACCGTAATGCATTGAGATACTTTAGCTTGTCAGCTCAAATACTTTCATAGGGAAAGAATTTCATAAGGAAGAATTTTTTAAGCATCCAGAACATGACATGAAAATCTGTTTTTTTTAATCGTGTTTGCTATGTAGATACTTTGTGAAGGTTTTTTAAAGGTGGAAGATACTGTGTGTATAACTCAACATGCCTAAATGTAGACAAGATTTCTGTGGGTTTGTTTCTTTTTTTCTTATATCATCTTTCTCTTGCCCTTGTTTTAGTACTGATGAATACACTGCCCTGTTTAGTGAGCGCTTTTCATTTTTTTTCTGAAAGACAGTTCAGGATTTTCTGTTGCTGTATGGAATATTCCAGGCTGGTTATTCTTCATGAACACCCCAGTTTTTCCTCTGCAGAGTTTCATCTGATTTCCGGCATCCCCTTTCTTGTTGCTGCCGGGAGGGGGACCCAGCACTTCAGTCAAATATTTGTCACATCATTCTGACAAAACTTTCCTTTGAAAGGTTTTCTGAGAAATGGGCTTTGATCTGCTCAGGCATCTGCTTTGGCCGATAGCCAACTGGTGGGGTCATTTTTCTCCACAATGAAACTACTTCTACTAAATGTGGATAATCAGGGAAAAAAGCTACTGTGTATTTGTACTGGTAACTCCACTCTGACCTCTGCACAGGACATACGTTTGCCTTAGCTTTCCATATGCTTATTAAAGACATTTCCAAGTGGTGCTCTTACAGGTTATATAGTAGCATCGGCTTTGAAGCTGTCCGATTGCATATGCCCAAATGATCTATCCTGTCAAAAGTAGAGCTGCTGCTCTGCGTATATCCTTCACCTGGAAAGATGGGTACATAAATCAATAGTGTTATCTGCTTATAAACTTGTGTTTAGCTAAAATGAACTTCTGATGCTCTTTCTGCTGTTCTTGGATGGGGAAGACATGTCAACGATGATGGCTCAGTATTTAAATTGCTTTACACAATATGCCTTTGAAATGTTGCAACTGTTAAAGTTGTTATACCAATCAGAGAGCATACACATATAAATCTAGATTTACAAGTTTCCATTTTAGTGGAATACTTTTCTGAAGATTTTCTATAGCAAATGATAACATTCGATTTGCATTTTAACTTTTAAATCTTGAAAACGTATGGAAATTCATACAGAATAACTTAATCAGGTGTTTCCCTAAAACATACAATAAGAAAATTTTGTCTATATGTTAAAGTCTATTCTGGCTTCTTATAACCAGTCTCCTGCAAATGTGGGAAACGTGGTAGGAAATGAAAAACATTTCTTCAAGTTCTGAGTATATATGCTGTTCAGTTCTGTGTTCCTTTTAGAATGACTGTATCTTATATTTAACAATTCTGGCAGACTGCAGCAAGAAAAATAACCACCTTTTATGAAGAACCCTGCAGCAATTGGTAGGGTTAAAAACAACTTTACTGTGTTTTGCCTTGGCTCGTATTTTGCCTCAATCTTTTGTACTAGTCATTTCATATTTTAAATAAAAAAGCAAGAGTGTAAAAAAGAGAAGAGGAAACTTAGTCAAGCAAGGAAAGATTTAAGAAAAACAGTAAATGACTGAAGTGTGCAAGTGTTCTGAGAAACAGCATAAGGAATTTAAGATATGGTGGAGAAGAATAAGTTTAACTGCAGAAGGTGCGCAGGAAAGTATCTTAGGAGAATCACAGAAACAATAAGAATATTGTGGTTTTCAAAGCATGTCTGTCTCTCCCCTGTGGGACCATTTGAAGACTGAATGGATGAATGCCAGCTGTGTATTCAGTATATTATAGATGTTTTCTATGACTACGTATACAGGCACTATTGAAAAAATGCTTAAGCATTTCTATACCATGTATAAAAGCTATTTTTGATTGGCATACCCCACAAAAGGACTTGTTAATTTCTGTAACAAGCATTAGATCCCTTTATGTGCAAGTCCCTTAGACTCTCAGGCACGTGAGAGGTCATAACTGTGCTGACTGCATTAACTTCATATTTAGTATTTACCTGTACTTCAGTTATCTGGATGTTTTGCTCAAGAGGAAAGTAAGGTGGAGCTCATGGGTTAGCATACAGTTATCAAACAGGAGTGGAGAGTTTTCAACACCCCTCAAAAATTGATTCTTGAAGTTATCTCATCAGGAAGGATATCTTGTTTTCTGTTTGAGAGAATCTTCACTATCTTCTTTGTGTCCATGCTTTGAAGAAAATCAAAGTTAGGCTTGATCCACAGTTCCAAGTTTTAAAATACTTATAAGTTATTCGATATGTTGGCAACACTGACAATGTTAGAGGATGTTGTTACTAGCATGTATTTCTAGAAATTGTAATTAATGTATATTTTCTATGAAATGTTCGAATGCAAAGATGTGTGGAAAATACAATCTCTCCATTAAAAAAAAAAAAAAAAAAGAAAGAAAAAAAGAAGACTTTGCCAACAAACTGATGTCTGGAAAAGAAGTCTCCTACTGTGTTTGGTAACATTGTTATAGTGACTGGAAGATGATAAATGAAGTAAAACAGGCTTTAGGAGATAGCTCTGATGTTACTGACTGTTGGACCACACTCAGAGCTCTGCAGGTGAATCACGTCAGTATTATGATGTTTCTGAGATATTCGGTTAAACTTTACAGACACGTAGCATACATAAATGCAAAAGGTCATATATATGAAGTTCCAAATAGAGAGGTCATTTTTCTTCCAAGACCAACAGTTTCCTTTGGTGGCCCCCTGAGCCTACCATATATTTTAGCTTGTAACCATGGCAGTGTAATAATTCTCAAGTCGAATCTTTTCATGGAACACAGCTTAAGTTTCACCAGCAGCAGGAAGTATCTGACTGAAAGGCAAATCACGGTCTTTTTGAGATGGGATTCATGCTGTGTAATTCTGAGTTCAGCATGGGTCTAGAGGGGGGCAAGTTTAATAAATTCTTTCCTGGAGGCAGCTTTATTTCTGCTGCCTGGAGATACAATAGGCATTTTGTTCAGCTGCAAGGCTTCATTCTTTAAAATACACACAGAACTTCATTGTTAAAATCAAATAAAAATTGCTAATCATTTTTCTACTGCTCTCCTGATAGTTCAGGCTGATTCATAAGTTTGTATCAGTGTCATCTGCAAGGAGATGTTACTGTTGCTGAAGTTTCAAAATGATAACAGTGAAATGCAAGCAGAAAATTAAGGATTTAATAAGTGAGTCACTTTCATATTTAAAACACATCCTAATAGGCTGTACATCTTCACCCAACCCTTACATTAACTCTTACTGTATACATTATATAGATTCTCTTCAGAGAAAATTGTAAAAGAGCAACCCAATAATGCCTGTGACTTGTAGTATTTTATGCATGCTAAATCTATTCATTCTTCCTGCTTGGAAATTATAATATCACTTTTTTATGATACTTCAAGTAGTCTTGTACCAGAATATTGAAAGACAGTATTGGTGTACAGAGAACCATTCATGTATAAGAGGCAGTTATTCCTTTTTACAAGGACTTTCAATACTGCAAGTCAGATCTGTGCAGGGATGAGCTACTCTTCCAGGAAAGAACTCTTATTTAGAATGCTACAATAGAGAATTATCTTAAACTTTTTTCATTCCATTGTTCTACTATGCATCTAGGCCCGGATCCTGCTTACATATAAATTAAAGTGTTGTTTTTCAAGCAATTTATTTATGATCATGTTTGTGGCCTTGAGTGACAGTAACAGTTGAAGTCCAGGAAGAGAAAGTTGTAACTGGACTTGATTTATCTCTGAAAAGGTAGATACTTTCCTGAACTAAAGGGTCTGCCTGGCTCATATATTGATGTTATATTAACATTAACCATATGTTAATGTTCACAGTAATGCATCTTTAGAACCTTTTACAGCAAAATGGGAAGGCATCCATCATTGTCATTGCAGCCTTGTGAGAATGAATAATTTGTGATACTGTACCTTGGGAGTGTGGCTTTTTCAGGTTTTTGGAGAGTGTTAGTGTAATGCTTTGTGGTTGGATTTAACCAGAGTGAGGTGTTGGTAGCAAAAATGCTGCTTTTTGAAGAGAACTGGAAACGTCTACTGCTTACAGTAGATGTTTCATTCTTGAAGTGGTACAAATTCAAGTGTAGGAATTTCATGTCTGTTTTTTTTCTTTTCCTTTTTTGACGTACATGGCTGTGAGAAAGGTATTTTTATTATCAGATGGTTGCATGAAATACTTTGAATGCTCCTATTTACTGTTGACAAAAGTTTACTTGTTTGACTTTATGCATCTGCTTTAATCCATTTCATGAGCTAAAGCATTAAAATAAGCATTGGTGGCTTGGCATCAGCTGAAAAAATGGTAGAAGTTTCTGAAGGATAATATCAGGGCACAAAAGGATGCCTAATACTGTGTGTCATTCTAGAGACCAAAATAAATTTTAAAATTTTATGTGCTTATAAGAAAGCCTCAGAGAGTACTCACTTCCCAGCATTTTATTATACTGTTAATTATCAGCTGTGGTCAGCAATTACTGTAGGAAAATGTGCAATGATTTGCAAATGATGAAGCAAAGCATTTTCAGTCCCACTGAATACTTACCTTTGTACTTTTAAAATCCTGTTTAAGCTAAAATACTGTTTATTTATGTCCAATTTGAGACTGAAGGATTTTCAAGGCTAATGCATTTTCCATAAAGGTAGGCATTTTGAGATTGCATGTGGGGACCTTACAGTTCTAGCTGAGATTTTTAATGAGAAAAGGTGGTTCTTTTTCAAAATGGGACACTTGCTGCACTCGTTTTTTTTCATGGGGCAGAATCGTGGGAATGAGCGTTTCCTTAAAGCAGCCCTTTTTCACTGGTTAAGAAGTTTTAAAATGTTTTCTCTGTAATGCACAGTGAGCATTTCCTGGAAAAATAACTGCATCTTTTAAAAACTGCCGTTAGTTGCTTTTCTTATTTAATAATAGCTTGTTCACGTTCCTTCTTTACGTAGAAAGAAAGGCAACATGTGAATGATGTGGTTTAATTGGACTGTAATATCGTTAACTTACCTGGGAGCGCCCCTGGGAATGCATCACGCACTGTAGGTCACCGTTCTTCTGTCGATTCCTTGTACTTGTTTAGGAATCGTGCTGCCGGTTTGCTTCCTGCTATACCGCTCTGAGCAATTCCTGAGCCCCTACTATTCTGCCACTGTGTGCAGATTAAGTTGTTAGTTGTGAAAGGAGGTTGTCTTCCTGCTGCAATAAATAGTAAAGGCCTCAACCTTGTCTTCTCCGCTTCCTCCTCACTTAAAATGCATTCCCAACTGCCCTTTGCTAGAGAACTTGACCCTTTTACAAAATGGAAGTTTGACTGGACCTTTGCCAGGGTGCAGCACATTAAATCTAATCCCCTTATCTTGCACGTGGACCACAGTCAGTTGTGAAAAGAATACCTGCCACTTGCCTGTTATTTGCTGGTCCCAAAGGAAAACATGGAAATAAATCAGTGCCGAGACCTAACATGATCCTACTGTCATCCCGAGATGGTAGGGTAAGAATTCCCCCTGCGATGGTGAAGGGTTCCTACCCCTGTTGTACTGCTTCCAGCTGGGGTTGGTAGATGCCCTCGTTGCTGCTCGTGCCTNTGTCATCCCTAGATGGTAGGGTAAGAATTCCCCCCGCAATGGTGAAGGGTAATGAGGTTCCTACCCCTGTTGTACTGCTTCCAGCTGGGGTTGGTAGATGCCCTCGTTGCTGCTCGTGCCTTACAAGAAAAGTGAGTCTTTAAGGGGGGCAAGACTTATTTTCCTCTTTCTTCCCACGATGTATTTCTTAACCTGCTACTTGTTTTTTTAATGGTCCTCCTATTCATTAAATTACCTCTTCAATAATGGTACCTTCCCAAACCTTTCCTGATTTATAGTTGCCTTATGACAATGATTATTTAGCAATTCAATGTATTTTAAAACGTCATTTCACCATTTTACAGCAATGCAAGCTGGATATCATTGAACATGCTCTGAAGGTGGGAAAGATCTCAATATCTTTCATGAAAATGTGGCACAGCTGGAATACTAGACTAAACAATTTTGGAAACAACCTGTATTACTATTGTAATAGAGTGCTTTTTTTTGTAGGGTATTAAATTAGCATGTGTAGTACTGCATGCACCACTCATCTCTCTAGAGAGTTAAATAGGCAATTTGATGCATCTTTCTAACTGTAGTCTATATATTTATATTAGAGAAGACATCTTTAATAAGATAATCAGCTTTTGAATCCTAAAAAGGTGAGTTTTATGATGCTTCTTCATTCCCATGGAAGCTTTATCACGTTTTCAGACTGGGCCCTGCATGAACCCTCTCTCTTCCAGAGGATTTTTGCCTTTGTGAAAACATGATTCTGTGCTTGAATATCTATGATTTTGGTCATAGTCTGTGTCACATTGCTTTAGGTATCTCTGTCATATGAAGAACCTGGGCTCTGAGTCTCCTGAAATTAAAAACCAGGAGCATATTGCAGGTAGTAGCATTTGAAAGGTGCTAAGAGCTAGTGTCCGCATCTGTAGGTGTCCTGCATTGCTATCGCAGTCCAACCTGAAGCTACCTGCATGCCTAATGGTATTAGTGGTAATTCCCCAAAAAGTCATTTGGCTGCTCTCATTGGTCTTCTGGAGCCCAGCTTCCTCCAGAAGGAGGAGCTAGATTTTGGGTGGACTTCAGCTGGCTGTTTTGGGCTTGGAATTAGCCTAGCTTGGGAAATACATCTGCCTGGGACACACAGGGTGCGGCAAAATGAAGGTGGGGGCTCATGCACTTCCAGAACGTTGTGGAAAAGCCGGATCAGTACCGGTCTTCTCCCCAGATAGTAATGAAAAGACTTAAACGTGATTTTAAAAAGATAGGCTTGCATTTCCTGGGAGCAAAATGGATGGTTGAAATGGATTGAGAAGTGGATATGTTGTTCCTCTTCTTTTGTAGGAGGAAGGAAAAGCTGGGGATGATGTGCATGAGCATGGAGAACAGCTTTCCAAGGTACCTGCTAGTGACATTTGGAAGGTTTATCAGTGCATCTTCATTTATGCTTTTTTCGGGGAATTATCTTTTTTGTACGAAATCTGGGTCAGACAATCAGTTTCGGGAGAGCAGTGTCCTTTAATGAATGCTCCTCAGCTCTTTCTTCTGAAGTTTGATGCTACCTGCTAGTCTTCTCAAGGGTGTCTGCTCAGATTATACATGCCAGGAGAGAAATGGTTACTCTTTGGCCCTGACTGTGTGAACGTGTTGTATCTACAGCCTGCTGCAGACTCTCCTTGCCCTGAACTTTGATGATTATCCTTCAGATGCTCTTTGTCTTCTGTAACATTAAGAGCCAAGATGATCTATACTTTGTTTCAGAAATCTGTGACTCAGAAGCATATTCACATACCCTGCAAAAGGTTCGTAGTTTGTGTGGTGTCATGTGGTCAGGAATGTGCTAGGGCAGAAACAACAGCTGTGATATAAGCGTCATAAATTTCCTCAAATAGTTACAAAAAAAAAATTGAAAATGAAATGTATTTGGTCAATTTTGATCGAGTGATTTTTTTTCTTCCAGTAGCTGTTGTTGTTTAAATGACACATAATGTGCAAAACAAAGAAGGAAACTGCACACAGGATACTTTTCAAGAGAAGAGCCCACTGGGAGGAAAATGTTATGTAAAATAATCTAATGATATCTATAAATGTTCCTTTATTGAATAGAAGTGGAAACCAATTAGAAAAATACTTCTGCTGACTTTGAAAATACATTAGCCTAAAATTAACTTTCTGTCTATAAAAACAGAAGTTAATGGAGAATGCGCTCAGCTATACCTGAAGGTCAGATACAGACTCTTTATGGCTGGAAAGGCAATGGGGTAATAAATATTAACACAATACAGCTTTTGCTCGCTTTGCTAAAAATTCTACTGAGGAAGATTCTTAACACAATTTAAATGTCAAGTACCAAAGCATTTTTCCTTTTTATTTATTTATTTTTTATTTTTTTTTTACCATAAAGATTACAACCACCCTGGAGTATTTTCAGAAAGATTGATGCCTGCATATTTCTGTATTTTCATGGACTGTTTTTGTTAATTGGCCTCATTTTAACAAGAACATAAAATGCAAACCAAGAGGACCTTGCTGCAGATTCACAGTACATTGACTGCGCTTCATATTAGTAATGATATTAACGATGATAATAACTTCAGGTCAGACAAAGCACCTCCCTGTATAATTCTGCCTGAAGCAGAATTAAAAATGGATCTGAGTTAAAGCACTAGTTTTAATTGGTATTAAAACATTTGAATGAGAGTGCTCTTGATTCTTTTTCCAGTAATTTACATCTGTAAATAGTTTACTGTTAGACTTGCAATAAATCCATGTTTATGGCTAAATTCCAAAATTATGGACATCATCCTACCACTATGAACTTCCTATCCAAAACACATAATATGAGACTTCATTCAAAGTTAAAATTGCTTTTCTACATAAACATTTCCTACTGTTTCTTATGTGTATCTTCCTGATCTCTCAGCATTATGGAAGTTGTTACAATTTTTTTCTTTAAGTAAAATTATTGTTCAGACTGATTTCAAACAGACAGCAACAGGGCAGGCTTTTTCTCTCTTTCCAATGTACCTCAGCTTTGGCATTTGTAAAATAAATGTAAGGATACTTGACCAGTTTTTAAAGTATCTTTAGATCCTTGGTGGAAAGATGCAGTATGATTTTGAATTACGTTGGTTATTTTTTACATTATTCTCAGCCATCAGATTTTGATTTTACTGCTGTACTACAAGGATAGATGTAAAATAAAAGTCTCACGGTGGTGGTGTTTACTAGGCTCTTTACATTATTCAATGACCCATAGCTTTATTTTATTCTTAACTTATGCCTGGTATAAGTAGATAGTCATATTAAAAAAATGTGTCCTGTAGCTATTATGTTCTATCTCAACCCAGTCATAAACCCCCCTGCTTTTGACTTGAGCAGTCACAATACGCTGCAGAAGTCATATTTATCTTTCTGTAAGGTTGTTAAGTAGGCTGCATTTCTCAGTTCGCTTCCAGTGCTAATAACCTGAGTTTCTACACAGCATAGAGGAGAAGACTTGTAAGATTGTCTCTGAACACAGGGGAACACTTAATGTAACCAGTAAAGGAGCGTAATCATTTAAGTACAATAAAAAGAATGTCTCCTTGAGGCAGAGAAAAATTGTCATTTTTAGAGTCTGTGAAAGGGTAATTTTGCCGAACCAAGTCCACATATAAATAGAAGGTTGAATTTCATGCAGGATTGAGTGTCTCTTTCCAGGTTATGAAGCTGCAAAGGAGAGTTAATACTAAAGAACAAATTTCAAAGTTCGGAGTGACACATTTAATTCTCAGAAGTGGAAAGGGCACATATCGTGTGTGTGCCCAATAACTGCGTGTGTGCTGATTGTATGCAATTAGAAATAAAGATAAATTAGCTCAAGGGAAAATAAGTAAGGTCTATTACAAGGTATAATGCATGTATGCATCATAAATGCTGTTTTTTTTTGATTTGATTTGCACGTAAATATCGGTGAGCCTTTTTTTTTTTTTTTTTTTTTTTAAGGTAAATCCTGCTTGCTCCTCTTAACTTTGCAGACCTGAGAGCTCCTAATATAAGAGTACATTGGCACAAATACTCTTCTTTCTGGAAGGCAGGTTTATTTTCTTAGGAGAGTTGCTGAATTTAATGAAGTCAGTGATGGGAGCAAGTAGTATAACTTAACGTGAACTCACAGAATTCGACTTTCTCTTTGTTATTTTATTTTTTTTAATGCAAAAGTTGAGCGATTTGCTAGAGATACAGTCTCTGTCATGTTTGTACCTGAGCTGAGTAATTTCTCTTTTTATTTCTGCATCCCCATAGTAAGGAAAATGTGTATAGTTTACACAACTTTAATTTACTAAGTTGATAAGCTGTACTGGGGCATAAAAGCAATGTAGCACGCTGATGCCTCTGATCAGGGTTCAGTTCATAGGCTTGTTTACTGCAGAACCATGTGAGGCTTCAAAAATACTGCCAAAGCTGTTTCCTCCTGTCCAGGGAAGAGAACAACCTGATCATTTGCCATGTTTCTGTATCAAGTATTGCTGGAAGATTGTATTTTGCTTTCTCTTCTCCTTTCTGCTTGCGTATCTGGGAGGTGGGATAAGATGTTTGTAGAAAACATTTTTGGTTAATGATCAGTAATTGGCTGGATTGTGTAAAAATGCTAGAGAGAGATCCTGACTACCTGTCCTATGTACCAGCTGTCTCCTGATTGCTTTAACTACATTCTAAACCAAAATGCATGCTCACTTTTTAAGTTGTTGGTTTCTGCACTCTGTATCTTCCTTTAATCATGTGGTTAATTATAGCACTAAATATATTAGTGTAATTACAAAAAAAGAAGTTACGAAATCTGAACATAAATATAAATGACTTTTGGAGTGGAGGTGGAGAGAGAAACTTTATTATTATTATTATTATTTTTCTATGAAGAATTGTTGTTCCTCACCACCCAGATAGTTCAGCACTCTACAGCCATTATGCAGCACCTGAAGCGTCACCTCCAGAATTCAAAGGAAAGATTCCTATGCCAGGATCCTGGATGAATATTTGGGCCCCTAAGTGTCTGTTATCTGCCTTTCAGAGATGCTGAGCTTCTGCAGTTTCCAATGCTATTTAAAAACTGGTAATGTAAAATCCTGAGCAGCACAGTCTAGTAAGTGAATAGTAGGCACGGTGAGCAGCTCTGTTAGTATTTCTTGTGGAAACATTGGAAATATGTGGGTGTAGAGGTGTGTGCGTGTGTGTGTGTGTTAACAATGTATGTAGGTGTTTGCTTCTGTTGGGCAGTTTCTCAAGGAGACATAAAGTCAAGATTATTGTACAATTATGTATTGTTTATATCACTCTTGATCTGTCCGTTATGTTCATAACATGGTATTTTACGTCTCTATATGCACAGCTAAGCCTAGTGTGTAAGGACACCGTCCTCAAGAGAACCTTTAATGTTACTTTACAGAATCCCGTCACTGCACGGACAAAGAGTATTTTCCCAGAAATGAGACAGTCCACCATGAAGCGCTCTGAGCCTACTTAGGAAATCCGTGATTGTAAGTATTATTCCATTGCTAGAAGCTTTAAAATGTCAAAGTAGATTATTCTGTTTTCTAGCATATGCTCCAGGTTAGAAATATATCCATTCTTATTTTGTGTATTTGACTGGGGTGTGAGTGCCTTTATTTATTTATTGGTGAAGAAACAATTACTATGCTTGCAAATCCCCAAGTATTCATTTTTATCTCTGCTCAGAGGAGTGTTATTTGGTTAAGTAAACTTTTAAAATAATTAGAACCTTTCAGTTTTTGCTAAACCAAATGATAATTGTTTTAGGGATGGGTAAAGAAAAATGCATTTAATTTCCATTCGTTTCCAAATATGTATTTTCCTCTTGTAGATGCATGTGAAGGAACTGTGAAAAATTACATACAAAAGAAATATAGCTGGCAGGCTTCTCCACAGGTCATTTCTTTTCTCTAACGACTAAGGCAATGAACTATCAGTGTTGTGCTCTGTTACTGTGGAAACAATTATGATTATGAAGGTTATAGTCTGCTTTTATTCCAAACAGAGACAAAAGAAACTGACATTACAGAAAAAAAATAATTTAATGAGGGTAAAATAACATGCAGAGATAAAGTATTGTTAATTTTTGTCTGAAGTTCTATGTTAGAAATGTTGATTTTATTACTTGCTCCCCAAGTAACAAACTTTCCCCTAGTAGTGTCTGTTGTTCAGCATCCTGCTAGGTCTCTTAAATCACTGCAGGCTGAAGTCTCTCCCGTTTCTGTCCTCTACATCCCTGTGGGAATGAAAAGGCATATATCAAATCCATTGTTAGTTTTACTTGGTTTAGTTTTTGTTTGTTATTTTGTTTCTTTTTTGATTGACTTGGGATGCATTAATAATGGGTATATCTGCTTTTCATGCAAAGGTGATTTGAAGCATTTCCATGTTTACTTTGAAAATTAAAAAACTAACCTAAAATTTCCTGGTTTAGGTAGCTTTGTTATCTCATCTGTTCCTTATTGCTGCTAAAAGCTCACATTAAGTTCCCACCTGATTTTATTTATAAAGTCAATTGAAACTTTCTTAAATCTTGCATCTGCAAATTTCAGCAGCTCTGAGTTGCAGTCAGCATCGCTGGCCAGTGAATCTCACGTCAGTTGAATCTCATGTCAATGTAATTTATTTTCTTGGCATCAAAAAACATGCAGCTTCTGCTTGCAGGCTGCAGAACTGGGGCAATTAAAAACGGGGGGCAATTAAAAGCAGGTGACTGGGAGTTTAATGTTCCGGATACGAAGGTGCATTGTTGGTACTGGTCAGTATTTTACCTTCTAAACTGCAGTTGAGGTTTTGTTTGAAAAGCCTTCTTTGAGGAATAGCCTGGCTGTTCCCTCAGCCATAGTGGCCCTGCTCAGGGGTGGTGACTAGGCAGCTGCTGGCTGGGCAGCATCTGTGCGCTCTGTTGATCTTGGAGGCAAGAGGATTTACCGGCAAGCGCAAGACCCACAGGTCTTGGTAGGACTCACTAATTACCTGCAGGAGCTGGATAAACCTCTCGAACGCAGTGTGACCCTAAAGAATTTTCTTCTTAATGCATTAGGTTTTGAAAATATTTCTTTAGTGCAGGTGAGAAAATACAAACTTAGTGAATCATGTTTTTCTTTTTTCTCTTTCGCATAGAATTTAATCCAGCATTAGGAACCATTAATGGCAGAGACAAGTTGAAGGCTCTCCTTCTAGAGGGAAAAATCCTTTCATGATGTTTTCAACCAGCTGCTCAACCTGCTGTTCTTATAACCTGCTGATTAGAAGAAAACTGTTTCTCCAAGAACTTTTCTCCAGACTAAACTTTTTCCTTCTTATCAAACATCTCTTCTTCGCAACACAATGCTCCTCCATTTTTCAGTGCAAATAAACCTGGGAATGTAATTTTTTCCCCTTTCTTTTTCTTCCTTCTTCCTCTCCTTTTTTTTTTTTTTTTTTTTTTTTTTTTTTAAGGAGCCCTGAAATTGTATAAATTTAATTCTGCACAATGTGAGGTTAACTTGCATCCAGATTTGGCCCATCATATCTGCGAACCCTGTTGAAGAAAAGAAGAAGATAAAAGCTGTAACTTTATCTCCACGTTTGATACCGCCTCTAAGCTGAAGAAATCCTTTTGTCTCTTCCCATCAAAGCAGTGAGGCTGGTCCCCAGCAGTCACAGGGCACAGGTAGAGGTAGGCAGCTTTCTATCTTGCATTCTGTTTCTCTGCCTCTGGCCATCCTTAATTGCAGTTATGCTGATAACAACATTGATTTTACCTACAAATACGGTGATATTCCAAGTAACGGCCTGCTGTTGTTCCCCGTTGAACCTTCAGCATCATTTTCCTGCTTTTTTATAAAATGCTAAAGTTGGAATTCGGCATTGTTCGCTATATAAAAGTGCAGCCAGGCTTCAGATGGTTTTTCATCTGAGCAATTCTCAAGGTAGTGGCTGCTCAAATATTGGAATTTAAATAATTAAAAAAAGGAAAAACCACGCAAATGTACAAAATTATAGCAATTTGGAAATTTAGGCAATGCCTTTTCAGGTTTTTTTAGCTCACAAATTTAGCTCACATTTCCAGTCCTACATTGCCAAGTGCTCTCACTGGAAAAAGAAAATTCTCAGACTGCCAAATCTATAAGATGTTTGCCTCTAACTATGATGATTTGCACAATATTATGTCTTTAAAGTGTTGTTGGCCCCAAATCTAGCTGTCATTTTTTATTTTGCTTTTGGTACTAAAGTCCAATTTCCATTGGTGAAGATATTTCTCTGTATCCCTTATTTGAAGAATAATAGAAAGTATTCTAAGAACTACTGCTGTTTTTCATATTGTAATAACCAGGAAGTAAACATACTAAACATCTAGCATGAAAATACTGTCCAACTTGCATGCTCTGCAGTGTTTGTCTTTTAAATAAACAACAGCTGGAAAAAGAGTGTTTTGCACAGAATCCACTGAGAGAATGACCTAGATAATGAACTTCAATAAGTTGTCTCCATCTTTATTGTCTCTGGTAGCAGTCCTTAGAGATGCTAGAGGTATCCGAGTGAAAAATTCAAATCAAGGAAGGAAATATTTTTCCAAGGAAAAATATTATTCTGGCATGAGGCACACCCACAAGACGGATAGTAAGTGTACACTGCATAAATAATTGCCCGATATCTCTTCCTGTTGATATTGTGCAGTGGGATAGATCCAAGAAGAGAATGAAACCTTCAGTAAATAAGAAATTTAGAAAATGGAATTTCTTTTTTCATCTGTTACTTCTAATGCTATGGAGTGCAAACTTAAAACTGATTTTATGTGGATGCTGACTAGATGTAAACTGCTGTTCTTGGCAAGCCACTGAAAGCTAACTACCAATTAAAAAGCGTTCTGCAATATATCACTGCAATGTTCAGCAATAAAGTGCCTTAAATTCAGTGTAGTCATTGATAACTCACAACCTAATAAAGATGGTGCTTAGCTACCAGCGATCTGCCTATTACAAAGTCATTCGCAGCAATGGTTGCTGTGCAAAATGCATAGAGTAGAATGATTCATGAACTCCATTTAATCAGCAGACTCAAAATGGGAACAAAACTCTGCAGTTGTGGGAACCTGTTCTGGAACACTTTTGAAAATGTTATCATTAATGAGAAATATTTTTCTTGTGTCTCTAAAAGAATAAAAAAATGGAAGACATGTGAAGGTAAATGCTGTATGTATAAGATAACAAAACCCAACAGAGCAGAATCATCATAATTTATTGAGTATCTCTAGCTCTTGGGGTGAAAGTATTCCAATCAACCATTAGGTAGGGATAACGTGTTCTGGAGTGTCCTACTTCACTTATCTGGATCCACGTCTTCAAAGTGCTGAGCAAACCTGCTTTGATTGCCAACACCACAAAGAAGGATCAACACACGAGTTTCTCAGGGCAGCAGCACTCGTGTTAGCGATGGGCTTCAGGACACTGATGTTTGAATGGAAAGTATTCGTGTCATGAGGTTCATGCTAAGACTTCATGACGTTTATTTTTGTAAGAGTTGGTACTGTTATATTAAAATATTTGTGTAGAAAATAGAATGTAGAATGCTAGAAAAGCTATCATACGCAATTAATAACTAATAGAAAGAAAATAAGTATTTCAGTTATTTTGACTTTTTTATTTCCAGAGAAGCATCTATACTGGTATTGTCCAAAGCAATCTGCTGGTGACTGCTTCCCCTCTTGCTATGGTGACTTTATATGAAAGTCCAAAATAGAGCAGTGCAGGAGCCACCTTGTGAAAGAACAGGTCCATACACGTCGTTGCATATCTGGTGGACCGCTTGTCTGTGTAGGTGTCTTTTGTAGCCTCAATTTTAAAAAGGTACGGAAATGCTGGTATATATGCGCTGGGGGCAGAAAGAGGAAATGTCCCAAGGCATTTTCACAAGTGTGTGGCAGATGCAGCCAAACTATCCATAGGATTCACAGTGTGCAGCAATCCCGCTGGTCCCCAAAGGCAGATCTGCCTTGGGCACATGCTTCTCGCCCTTGGAGAAGACAACCAGAGTGGACTGGTTTTTACCCATCACTCTGGAGCAGCTCTTCAGGATAAGAAATGCCACATGGCCCTCAGCTGGAGCAGCCTTGCGGTCCTCCAGAAGGTAAACCAAGATTCATTGTCTTTGCTGAATGGACGCATGGTTTTGCTGTATCCTCTCCCTGTGCCTTTTAATAGTTCCTCTTTTTTTTTTTAATGTATTCTTAATTGGCTGGACTTAACAGAGCAGCATCATTTAAAAGAAAAGAACAACGGGCACAGATTACAGGTAATATTAATTAACACATCAAAACAAGTTGCAAGGTAAGATGATACTTATTTTGATTCATTAGCTGAATTCCTTCTCTGTTGAACCTGGAGAGATCTCTGGCTCTTTGCATCTGTGCCTGGGAGGCACTGGAAAGTCTGGAGTGCAGTCTTAGATTTTATTGCTCTTAAGAGAGACTGACCAAGTGAGGAGAAATTAGGATGATGTGTGATAGAATCCATCCCTGACTACTGTGTTTGCACTAGGGTCGTGATTGCATCCAGTGTTGCAGCTGATAAATTTCCTTAGGAAACCTGAGGAGTCACAGTTGCAGATGGATAAAGAGGGTCCAGGAGTGTGAGGTGCAGCGCGGACGTGGGAGGAGAAGCAACCAGCTGGGATGAGCACCTCGTCCTTGCGACAGCCGCAGCACTTTGCTCCAGCTTTGATACTGCCTTTCAAGGGCTTTCTTTCTGAATCTTCAATTGTTAAAATTTGGCTGGTCCACAAAAGCAAGGATTACAGCTCAGTTTTTGCTCTTGGTGACAAAGGGGCTTGTTTTAAAGGTAATCCCTGAGCACTTATCTCTGGCCTCCAGACAGCGCAGGCTGGTGCTGAGCGAGCAGGCAGCCAGGCTCCGGAGCCCGTGCTCATTAGAAGGACTGACGGGCTGCTCTGGAGCTGACCCCGTGGGGAACGGGAGAGAGGAAGGGGCTTGTGTGTGGCAGCAGGAACTTTTAATCTCTGCTCAGGTGTTGCATGAAGAAATCCTGTTCGAAAGAAAAGGCTCTGAGGATAAAGGTTTCACACATCATTTTGAAAATGTCCCCGTTTATTACTTCTTAAGAATGATGTCAAGCCATACTGCCAGTAAATGTAAAACAAAATGTGTGTCACAGTGCTTTCCACATGATACTGCGTTTAGAGGTTTTTCTTTTTTTTAAGTTAAAATGTCTTAGGTTTAATTTCAGGGGCATTTAGTGGGGATTAAAACTTCCGATCCCTTTCTCTGATATTTAACCTGCTTCATTTGTGCTAATTCTTCATAAATCTTCA
Organism: Crypturellus undulatus; assembly: GCA_013389825.1. Taxonomy (NCBI): domain Eukaryota; kingdom Metazoa; phylum Chordata; class Aves; order Tinamiformes; family Tinamidae; genus Crypturellus; species Crypturellus undulatus. The sequence goes on from VWPW01028056.1 coordinate 357,183, forward strand.
TCAAATGCCATGACGTGAGTGGTGAAGGCAAAGGCATTTGCTTCAGGTGCTACGTGGTGTTTTCTTCTAAAGTGCTTTTTTTTTTTTTCCCCCTAACAGAGACCAGTCAAGGTAATGCTGGAAACTCTAGTGCTGGGAAGTCCCTAAGCAATCTCAGCAATGCAGGATGTCCGTGTCCTTGTCCCAGAGCCCAAATTTGAGCTTGCTCAGGCAGAAACCGTGAAAGAAAGATGCATTTCATACTGGAAGACTTTTAATGCTATAGGTAGGACTGAATCCTAGGGCATATTGAGGCAAGAGCTCCAGATTCAGGAGTAGCTTGACTGCATATGGTTGTTCACAATCTGTCAAAGAAGTAGCTTAAAGGTAGTTTCAGGTGGTATGGAAAGCTAGATCAGAGCAGGAACGTTTGTGAAGTTGTTTAGCTGAAATTATTATGAAACTCTGATTTTAAACTAAAAATATGTTTGTCAACATTTGGCTACAGCTGTTTTTACGCACAGGGAGTCAAGTTTTGCATGCCGTGCCATATTGCACTAAAAATATCCATGCGCACAAGGTGCTACCTGATTTCCCAGAGGCTTCCCTGGACTAGACATTTCGAATGTTTCCAGAGCTCTGGGATACCAAAACTTGGCTTGCTCAGGCTGTCAGTGTTCGGGGCAATGCGCACAGGGAGCTCCTGCTCCTGTAGATAGATCTCTTTTTTCTACCTACAGTTCTTCTAGCCTTTTCTCTGAGATTTTTTTTTAATGATAGTAGTAGTTTAGTACTAGGGAATCTGCTGCCTAGTTACCTTACGACCTTTATTTTGAACACGATTAATTAAAGAATTTGGAAATTTACCCGTTTATTTTCTTTTCCCTTGGCGTGGCAAAGTGTTATTATAATGAGCTTAATTAAGTGAAAACGATCGTTGGCTTTCAGTGTTACAAAAGGTTGCTATACACCAATAAATCATAATTAAATGTATTTAGCGTCATAGTAGGAGTCATTTACAGCCAAGTTGTTCCTAACAAATGTTAATTGTTGTCTTAAATGACAAACTCTTGCGATTATAAAGAAAACAAACCAAAGCACAGTTCTGCTAACCAACAGGATGTTTACATTGCAGAGAATTTTGCTGTTTTATTCAAGAGCAGCTATTCAAAATGGTAGAAAGGCACTAAACTGGGCTGCCTTGAAGGTTTGGAATATGTCTTATTTTGATGGAAAATGATGGCTGGTTGTTTTGGTGAAAAGTAGCTATGGTTGGGGCAGTGACATCTCATAAAATGCATGGAAGATGCCCCAGGGAAAGCTTCACTGATAACCGTACAGGGCAAACCACTTGAAATTGTAATATGGACTATATGAACTCCATGCAATACAAGGTGAGAATTAAGACATGTAGGGTTCGAAAGTGTGCCCTAGTACCATGCCGTGAGAGCGTACATTGGAGACAGTACCTCGCCGCCGCAGCTTCGATGCACGGGTTTGTAAACGTGTTGTAAAAAGCAGCCAGCAGTTTGTTTGAGACCCGAGAGTCCCCCTGTGCTTCCACGGATGTGCTCTGAGATGAAGTTTTGCACAGGTTGAAATATTTGCCCAGGGAGAAGTGCCCGTCCTGTCTCTATGTGTGAAGGAGGCTTTGTGGCAGAGGGCACTTTTCCGGGTGCTGGAGGAGCGGGTGCCATATCCTGGGGTACTGCCACTCTCTGCACAAGGAGGGATGATAACCTCTCTCTATTTTATATATATACATACATACATATATATACATATATATATATATATATGTGTGTGTATGTTAAAATATGCATGTTTTCATTTGTCTGTAGAAGAGACCATGCCACTGCTCTTTGCTCCTCTCCACCACACTCGCGCACGTTTCAGGTGAAGAACTGAGCTCATCAGAGCCAAAACGAGCGGCACGGTTTGGCTTNTATATATATATATATATGTGTGTGTATGTTAAAATATGCATGTTTTCATTTGTCTGTAGAAGAGACCATGCCACTGCTCTTTGCTCCTCTCCACCACACTCGCGCACGTTTCAGGTGAAGAACTGAGCTCATCAGAGCCAAAACGAGCGGCACGGTTTGGCTTCATTGCAATCGCTCAGAACGCTGTGAGCATCCCCAATAACACCGATTAAAACTTAAACTTTGGGGATATGTGTTAACAGCAGAGAAACGCTGTATGTGCAAGTGTGACAGGAAAAAGAGATAAGGAGGTGAAGAGGCATCAATATTATAACATTTGGGTTCTTTTGTGTCCTATTTACATGCAAGAATTGAAAAATTCCTCTACATAGAGCTGTGCGTGTTATTATTAAGGTGGGCACATAAAATGAGAATTGTTTTATTTCTTTATTTATTAGGCTTAGCACTTCCAGTCTTCACAATAAACAATTCTGGGAGAGAGGGATTAGAAGCAGCTGCGGGGCCTCTGTGATGTGAAGGGCACAGTAGGAGTGTGGGGAATTTAAATATCATTTGTTTCCTTTTCTCTTCCTCCCCTCCGCTTCCCCCCCTCTCCTCAAGCTCCTCCGCAGGGGACCAGTCGCTCATTCACAGCCATGGACAAGGATCCCCCACGTCCCATCGCGTCTGAAAACCCCTCGGCAGCGCCAGCCTGGGCTCCCACTCGCTCGGCGCAGCTGGAAGTTGCTGCAGGATCCCGGGATGCACGAACCTGCTTCTTGCACACGCTGCTTCCAGGGCTGCTCGAACGGCTTCCAGTCCCACGAGCTGCCGGCGGAGCCTTCCGCATCTGGAAACTGAGCGCCTTTCTGATGAACGTGGCTTTTCTTCAAAGCCAGCCTTGCAGCTGCGATGCCGGCAGCACGACAAGGATACCCAGCTTCCCTTCCTTGATGATTACCCCAAACACATCGCCTTGGTATTTGCAGCCTTGCTTTTTAGGTACTCTTTACATCCCTATCAATCTCCAGGCCAAGGAGAAAATTAGCCAAGTCTGCAGATGGATCTAGTGGGGTAAATTGTCCCTAGGCAGCAGGAGCTCCCTTGATAAAGAGGGAAGCAGTGCAGATAACTTAGCAGTTTACTTTTAATCAATGCTGCTCCGCACAATGCATTATTCCGGCACCCGGTCTAAATCACTGTGCACCATAACAGTTGTTTTCAAAACCTTTTAATCTAATTGGAAAAATCTTCCTTTCTACTGGTAATAAACACTCACTAAACTGTCTGCACCTAATTGAGCTATAGTAATTTATGTGAGCTCCCCACTGCTTTTTCTCCTTTTAATCAGGCAGACTGCTTTATGTCTTTAACTAATGAAACTGAAGACTTCACCAAGAAGAGCTGATCAAATGTCACCACTGAATAAATCTTCATTAACGCTGGCGTGTCCCGTATCCTCCCCGTGTCCCACTTCCTCATTAACTCAGAGCAACATCATCATAGGAAAGTGATGGCCACTACTTCATTTATAAAAATAATCAAGCTGTAGTCATTAATGTCACACCAAATCAGAAAGTGGAAGGATAAAGTGCTGGAGCTTTATGTTAGAGATACTGTTAGTAAATGCACTGATGTCTTTTTTTTTTTTTTTTTTCTTATTTCCTAGAAAGATCTCAGCATCCTTGATGTGCACTAGGAATGCTACCATGTGCCATGTACACTAATAGAAAGTTTCCTGTTAAAACAGCTATTCACATCAGTCCTTTTCACTCATAGAAATAAATATGTCCCTACCCCTATCAGTGACTTTTAGAGGTCACTCACAGGTGACCTCTGCATCGCATTGTGGAAGCCACATGAGCAAAAACTTGATGGTCTCAGAAGTGCTTATTTAAAGCAGTGAGAGGCGACCATTGAGTTTTATAACGGTGTCTGAGCATCTAAGGATGCCCGTACATGCCAGGTAAAAATGACAAAAGCATGGAAGGCAACTCTTTGAATTTTTTTTTTACTTTGTTTTAGGTGGATCTTCTGTACCCAAAATGCGAGATAGCAAAGGAAGTGCTCACAATCCCAGCGGTAGGTGTTTCACGGGCTCTCAGAATTCAATCTTGGAAAAAACTGATTCTCTGTTTCCTTTCACTGGAAAGTCACTGGAGGGAATAATTTTGAGGTTCTGTGTGTGGCTCTTTGAACCATTAATTAAGTGGTAAAAGACAAAAAACTCTGGGAATGTGCGTCCTGCTGTTTTTAGGGGGAAATGGGATGAGAGCCGAATGGTGCGAAATGTATGTTGGAAAGGCTTTGGGAGAGGATGTGCCTTGTTGACGGTGACTTTAAGGTAATAACTGGAGAAGAGGCCAAGTAGCTTGGTGCCTGGGCGTAGAGTTTGATAGGACCAAGAAGAGGGTAGTTTTGACAGTGGAGTTTGTCACAGGTTTTGGAGTCTATCAGCAAATGGAGGTGTTGCGTGTGTGCACACATACACACAAAGATGTGTGCCAAAAAAAACACAAAAAAAAATCCCAAAAAATAGTTCTGTGATTTTGAAGACGCAGTAGATCACATTTGACCTGGCTTGGCACGTCCCTTGAAAAACCTTTCTGAGCTATCATTTTGCAAAGTGTGGAAGTTCATTAAAGTTCACCTTCAAAAAACAATAATGTTGCTATATATTTTATTTCTGATTTTCCCTCTGTGTGCATTGATGAGCGTGGAGTGCATCTGAATTTTTCATACGTGCTCTTGTGAAGAGTCCTCTAGTCCATTCTCCTCTCTACAGTTTTTGGTGATAGAGTGACAACATTTGAGTCAAGCTGAGGAAAAAGGAGGCAGGGTAAGGATGACTAAAGCAATACTTGAATACGGTGTTATGAAAAGTAAAGGAAAACTTGAGACTTATGAGCTAGAGAAAGTGCATTTAGATTTTCTTTAAGCTTTTGTTGGCTATTTGCCTTCTGTGAGTGCCTGATTCAGAAAAAAATGAAGTCTCATTTCATGGAACTGTCTTTTCTCAAGATAAGGTGCAGGTAAGTGAGGAAAATAGTCTTGATCTAATGATAATTTACTTATTTTCTTTCTGAAAAGGTTCTCAGTAGCATTCTAGGACTGCATGATTACTATTTTTACTCTAAATTGAATGAAGAATGAATGCATTAGTGTTATATTGACTTAAAAGTAAAATACAGCCATATCTCTGGTCTCTCACAGAAGTATTTTCCTTTTCAAATTTACTTTCTAGCAAGACAGGAGATAAGCGGGTAATTTGTGTTTATTAATTAACAGATGCCTTGCGGCTCTGTTAGGCAAAATCAGATAGGACACAAAATTTCCCATACCAGCAACTGCAGAAAACATCAGTTTTGTTGCATGGTGGGAAGTGAAATTAGCTGGTAAGTTTAGACATGGATTTGAACTGATTTGCAGAGTCTGGACATGTCCATCAATGTGCTGTTTTGGTTTGATAGAGGGACAGGAATGTGTTGCGAGCACCTAAATTTGGATGGTAGATTTTTGTGTCATAAGCAGTGGTTTGTGATCCATTTGGATCACAAAAAAGACATAATAATCAGTAATCTTTCCTATGGAAATATTTTGTGGCTAAGTTAGTAATGATAAGTGGCCTTTAAATGCTAAGGAGATGAGTTTTAATTCAGGTGTCACAACCTAAACAGCGTCTATCATCTTTGCCTAAAGAACCCCAATCTTTTGCTTCTGACGGATTTTCAGAATATTTTGGCAACTCTTTTTCATAGTTGGATTGAACATGATTAGCAGATTTCCTTCTGCCTTGTTTTAGTTTTTCTGATGTTACTACCTGATCCAAAGTCCATGAGCTCAATGTGTTCCTTTATCTACTCTCCTATCTCCAGATATTAAGCTTTCGAAAGAGAAACTGATGCCAAAAACAGTTTTATATTTTGTAATACTACGGAATGGAAATAGCTTTTATTTATTTATTTAACTTTTTTTTTTCCCCCCGAATAAATTGTATATTATGCCCTAAGCAATGCTATTAAGCTCTACATAGAAAAAGTGACAAACTGGTAATTGGACATCTCCTTGCATAATCTTGTTTTGGATCAATAAACTGGAAAAATTATTTACTACACCAATTTACACTTAAAGTGATAAATATTGTTTGACATCTAAAATGAATTTTGTTACAGTTTCAAAGCTGATTAATTTTCTTTGAATGTCTTTTTTTTTTTTTCTCCATATTGCACCATACTGAGACACTTATCCTGTCACAGAAGTCAGGAAAGTCCTCTTAAAATCAGTAAACAATAACTACATCTCAGGGGGAGAAAACAAATCCAGCTGTCAGCTTCTGAGTGGCTCACTAAACCTCAGAGCCCATATTCAAAAATATTTGTGCATTTTCTGAGGAAATTTCTTCTGCACGGGTAAATGTGAATTCACCATTTAAATTGAGTTAAAGATTGCTTATAGAAGATTGAGAGGTAATATGATTGATGGATGTAAAATGATTTTCACTGCAAAAATTATTGGTGTTAAAATGATCCTCCCTTTTCCAAAGAAAGTCATAACAGCTAACAGCTAGAAATTACGCAATGCTAGTTCAGAACTGAAAGGGGCACTTTTCTGTAGCAGTAAGAGAGATACAAATGATCCCCCCTCAAATTTATTAATTTATTTATTTTATCAAGTTGTTAAGAAAATCACTGTGTTTCTTGTATCTCCAAAGCAATTGGGGCTTGTCCAGATTTGCCATCCCCGTAAGTGTTGCTGTCATCTCTATGTGGATATAATGATGGAGAAAGAGATTTAGCATTAAGGAAAGTAAAATTATATATACCATAATAATTACAGAAGAGAATGTAAATATAAAATCCAGAAAATTTACCAAGTAAGTAGAAGGCTTCAGTTTTTATGCTTACACATTATATATCATTACCATTCTATCCAGCTGTTCACTCTTTGAAAGTTGGTTCAAGTGCTATATTTAAAGATTTATGGACTAGATTCCTTACAAATATGCTATATAATTATGCGTGAGTTGTGTAGACTGTGAGAAAATTGAATCACTATCATTTGGGCCTTGGAAATATAAGGTCATGTCATATTTATGTTTGCTTCAGTTTATGTTATCCTGAACCTACTAATTTCATAAAATGTGGAGCAGTAAATGTTCTGTGAAATTCACAAAATACTCTGAAACCAAATGTTGGTGGTCCGAGGCTTGCCAGAATTCATAATCAGCTGTATTTTTTTTCTCTGAATTTCTGTTTGTTTTGTCAGTTTGTGTGGATATCTAGATGTCTATCCTATCCTACGGTTTACAACTTCATCGAGTAAACTAAAAACATGAAATTTTGTTTTTCTTTCCCTACACGAAATGTAGCTGAACTGTAAAATATGTGGGGCAAGGATTAAATTTTTGCTTCATATATTCACACTACGCTTAGCACAGTTGATTCCCGATCCGCAGGTCAGATGAGCTTAGAGCACTGGAAATATTTAGGTATTTGTCAGCTGCCCTCAAGCACACTGAGCAGCAGCATGACACCATCGAGGTGCTGCAGCCAAGAGCAGCTGTTCATGGTGTGATCCGCTCCATCATCACCGCCTTTGTGGTCCTGAGAGGGATGGAGGACACTGAAGGACCAGGTGAGACTTCAGGAGTTGGTGGGACTTTGAATCTTGATGTAACCTCAGGTATTTATGGGCCTCTGGAGACTTGGGCATTTGCTTTAGTGGTCTTTTCTGGTCAAATTGCCAGGCAGAAGACCCAAGTGGGGTTGGTCGTGCTTTTGCACTGTATATCCAGCTTTTTGAAATTTTGAAACATTTTCTGGTGGTGACTTTTTATTCTGAGTAGAATTTGCCATAAAATAGACTCAGGCAATTTTTATCCCCCACCTTTCTTTTTTCCCTACCTCCAATGTCGAGATATCCTCAGTCGTTCCCTGATTCTCGGCCTACGCGTTAGAGCCTGGAAGGCTGAGCTGTAGCCGGAGGGGTAGGAATCCCCGTTGCCATCGCTCACCGCTGTGGCTGACCTTGCTCAGATCGCAGCTCCCGTGTGTGGCAGCGCGCGCGGGAGCAGCACCAGGCCTGCTTGGCAAGGCTTCCCTTGGCTGCTGCAAAATGCTTTTGCTGACAGTAAGTGCTGTAGAGCAGAATCACATCATCCTGTTTAAGGGATAGAGTAATTGGCCCCCATCAGCTCTCCCAAGTCATCGTCTTTGCTCTGCTTGCTCATCCCTTAGCATCAGAGGCTGGTCCAGCTACCTTCAGTCCTGCATTTACCCCGTTTTCAGGAATATGTTGATGCTTTTAGCCTACTCCTTTCCTCTGAGCAGAGACCATCAGGAGTTCTGTGACAGCCCTGCCGAGGCAGTGATTCACCTGCTCCTGGAGCTCTGCTCAGCGCTGATGTTGCAGGCTGGTGACTGAATGGTGACCGGCAGGTTTAGGTAGAGGCAGAAATTAAATTTGTATAACTGGAGACATAGCAATAATTGTCTTCATCTTCTTTCAGAGCATCCCATCCTATAGAACCAGTCACCTAAATAGGTGGCAGCAGCTTGTGTGAACAATTTATATGTGAAGAAGTGCACAGAATCACAGCACTGTGATGACAGAGTGGGTAGAATGCTTAGCTGCCATAAACTGCCATTGTTGAGCCTTATAAAAGTGCTATACTGCTCTACTTAATTACTGCATTTTAAGTGTAGGGTCTCTGCAGTTTTGCTGTCACAAACTTGTGCAAAAGTGTCATTGCTCAATGCACGTTACCATAGAAGGTTTCCTGTCGCTATTGCAGAACACGATGCTTGGAGGGGATGGATAGAAAGATGCAGATGTTGAAAAGGGATGCGCAGAGCCCAGGGGGTAAGCCTCAGCTCTTGAAACTAATTGCCAACTGGGTTAATTTTTTTTCCTTTTCATTTTTTCCCCGGACTTCAGTGAGTAATGGCTTCTGTGTATTGGCCGGTTTCCTAGAACCATTCAGCAGGCGTCCTGGGAAGCACCTCTTTAATCCAGGTCTTTTATTCTTATCTGCAGACCGCCTCAGGGTATGTCTCGGTAGGCTGTCAGTTTGGGGGCCTGCGATAAAAGTGTTTGGAGCAGGAAGACTTTGTAGAAGACAGATGGCTCTTATTACAGATCCCTGGGTTACAAATAGAAGGTAACCCGTCACGTGTCGGGGGGTCTCGCTCGCTCTTTCTCTTCCCAGGCTGGTGTGGGCTCTTAGGCCATTCCCGCGTTCAGAGGCAGGGAGAAGTTACAGGGAACACGTGTCACCCCCTTGGGGTACTTGTGATAAAATGTGACCTTGTGTTTTGTTCAGGAGCACAGAAATAGCCGCTTCTCCCTAAGGATACTGAGATAAAATGAGCAAAGGGCTCTGCTAAGGGGAAGAAAAGCCAGATTCCTCCATCCATCATTAGTTTGATCAGTTCTGAGCCATAGGTAACTGGGGAGAACAGTTGCTACCTATACTTCACCCTCTCTCTTGAAGAGAGTGGCTTTCTAACCTGATGCCAGACAACTGTATTTTGTCACAATTTCATGAAAAGGGGTTTATAAGGAAATGAGGTGGGGTGCTGTTCAGCACAAATCATTTTTAAGCAGCTGCAATACTTACTAAACAACAAATTATCTTCTACTTTTGTTTTCATTTTGTTGCATTTCCTCGTTTTGCTGCTGGATGCTTAATTAAACCAAAAGAGACAAGTTTCAGATTTGATGCCAATGTGCTGTGGTTCAGTTCAAGACTGTGGCTTTGAAGTAGGAAATGTTGCTATTATCCTCCGAATCAATACGTCTCTTGGATAATGTGGCTTTCCAGATTTTAATCGAGTTAGACAGAGCCTCTGTCTCTCCTTGCTGGTGCTGATCACCTTTAGCTCCAGCAGAAGGGGAAGCTGCTCACCATCTGTGGCTGATGCGCGACTATAAAACGTTGTGGGAGCGGGCTATGAGACTTAATGATAAAGATCAAACTGGGATTTAGACCTATTTGCCGCCTTCTGCACGGATATAGCGTGCAGCACGATTTGTGAAGCAAATGCTGTGTGCAGGCTCTCCGCAGGCACGGTCCCTCTGGATAGCTCAGGTGCTTACGGGAGCTACTGCAGCCTTACTGAATATTCCCTATATGGGTGTGCGAAGTCTGTGTTTTCTTTATTGACATTTTTGCCATTGTTTCTGATGCAAGTTCAAACCAGGACACCAATTATGGCAACCCTGAATTTCCAGAAAGTCCAGAGCTGGATGCAAACTTTGCAGCTTGGTCTTGTTGGCGACTGGTAAACTTGCCCTGCATCTGAGCATATCGAGTTGCCTCTGCTGTGCTGTTCGTTTCCCCGAGCCCCAGGCAATATGTGTGACAGTGTAATCTTTAGAAAATCATTCTCCTGTTTTGCCTGATCCCTAATTACTTCAACCTGCAGTAAAATGTCAGTCTATCTAATTATCTGGTGACTCCTCTCCTGGGTCCCGTGTAGCCTGCAGGTGTGCACAGTAATGTGGTTTTTGGGCCCTACTGACCTAGTGCCCTCTCCATTTATTAGACTGGCCTTTCATGCTGCTGGTCAAACCTCTTGTGTTTTTAAGACTTATTAATTTGAACTCGATCAAACAAGACTGGACCCGAAACTTTAGCAGACTTCAGGGAATTGTGAGGCTAAGGTAACGAATCTTATCTAGGCCTAAAAAGAGCTTGTCCTATTAACTAGGTAAATCTTGGGCTTTGGGGCTGTTTTTCTTAATATCAGGGCAGACTTGTTCTCAATTTTCTGAACCATTTAATTGATTCTGCAGAATTAATGCACAGAAGAAAAACTAATGATTTGTATCTACTCCTAGATTGGAACTTTGCATACAGTAGGTAGGTTTTTAGTATCTAGCTCATATTCTCTTCCTCCTTTAGAGTTTTCCTTTGTCTAAAACTTCGTCCTGTGATAACAGCTCTCCACTGTCCTGATATTTCTGAGTAATAAATAAAATAGTGATATTTGAAATAGCTAGAAATGCGTGAAATCCTAACAGGATGCTGATTAAAACTTGAAAGGTTTGGAAAATATCTGTGCACTTCCTAATTTTGACCAGAAGAGGAAGTGGAAGTACCATCCTGAGAAATGTTGTTCCTTTAATCTTTTTTAGCCAGCTGAAAGTACAGTAAAACTCGACAATTTGTTATTCGGGACCCCAATAATTCACTGCAGCTTGGCCTAGAAAGCTTATCTAAGCTTCCAAAGCATAGATAATTTCCTCTTTATTTAATGTTACTAATACATAGATAGACCTAACCTGAAAGAGGAAAGGAGACCACCAAAGTTTTTGTCTTCTGCAAAATCATTTGTTGTGAGAGCCAAAACATTAGCCTAAGCAATTCAAATGGGAATGCTTTACATTTAACAACGTAATTTAAACATTGAGGGAATCAAATGTCCAGTTCTCAGGGAAAGTGTATAAGACTTTCACTCCATTTTTTGATTCCTCTAGGGGCTTCTGAAATTACCAGTCCCAACAAGAAAAATAATACATATTACTCTTTCAGACTCTCAGAAAATGTTTTCTTCCTGCAAACAATAGCACCCCCCTCAGATTTATACACAAAGTAATTAATTTTTCTTTTCATCACAATTTCATAGTAAAAATTTTAGCTAGAAAAATTAGAAAAGTGGTCCTCCAAAGCAATTTAAAGGATATCTTTCCTAAAACTTTCAGTGATTTTAGTGTTTTCCTTCTTAACTTATTGTCTAGTTTGAAGTTCTGCTCAGCTCTGCTAAAATTTTGCAAAGCAAATGAGTGTGGGATCCCTGCAAGCGTAAAATCAGTCTGTCTGAGTATTATTATTTCTTGTCTCGTTCTAATGATGCCTCGTATACAGCAGGGTAATACTGGGGCTTATATAATAGGATTGAAGTTTAAGGCAGAGACATTTTACAAGCGGCGAGTCCCCCATGGCAGGGGTAAACGTTTCCCTCTAAGCATTTCTGCTGCAGTTGAAATGAATAGCTACTTAGGGAAAGGAGTGATACATTATTTATTCTCTAGCACGATGCTGCTGCTGCTTGTGCATGGAAAACTTTGCCCCGAACTGACAGGGGGAGCTGGGGCAGCCGGGGGGACGCAGGCCGAGAGCGTCACACAGATGGAGGGGGCACAAGAGCACCTTGCCAAGGAGGAGAGCTGCTGAGAAACCCTGGCCTTTGCTAATGGGCCTCGTGAGTCAATCTGCAGCAGTGATGAATCAGGCTCATTTAGCGAGATGGTGTGCTGTGAAAGTGTATTATTTTAAAGAAAGAGAGTGGACTGAAACAAGTACGCACTGTTTTGGGGTGCTCCCCGTTTGCACGGCCCTTTAAGTAAGCACTCTAAATGGAAATGCACTTGACATTTTTCTGACTAGCTATAATCAAACAGCATTAGGATTCAGCTGGGCTCACAGAGGATGATTAAACAAATTTCTTGTTCCTTCCCCGTTCTTTTTTTAATGGGAAAGAAGAGCGGGGGAAGACATGTTGATAAGAATGATCCAGGATGTAAAATGGTGTCCTAAAATCAGCTCGAGGTGAATGCCACTGCCACCCCTCCGAATCTCTCTCTCATTTTCTGCTCCGCAGCCCTGAGGTGCTGGCCGCGATGGTGGTGGGATGGGGCCTTGCGCGAGGAGCTGATGGTGGGAGCTGGGAGCCGTGCGTGCTGGGGAGCGAGGCGGGAACCTGGCCTCCCGGACGTCCGGAGCCGAGAGCTGCCGCAGGAGCGACAGGGAGGGAATCGGAGATCTTCTCAAGTTGGGAGGTCGTGAGGTTGGGCTCTGCCTGGTGCTGGGAGATGGGAAAAGGTTACTCGTCGCTAAAACGAGAGACTTGGTGAGAGATTCTGCATGTGCTGATCTGGAGCCGGCTCCCTATGTGAGCAGGAAACACTGCCTCTGGGGATGATGTTCTTCCTCACTTTTCAATTTCTTGTTGCTGTTCTTTAAAGATAAAGGAGTATTTTACAATACGTGATGAAATGTCTATTATTCACCTCTGCTCCCAGGGCAGCTCCAGAAAAGTCTCTCAGGACGGATGTGCTACAGCAGTAATAGTTTGCATTTATATAGCACTTGTTATCCCAGGAACTCTAAGCACTTAGCAAACTTTCACTAATTTCATATATTGGTTGTAGCTATAGAACATATCCTGGAAGATTTTTACCAAGTGTTTGAAATCAGTTGTTTTGCATGATCGTAAGAGTCAGATTCGATGACAGTTTGGGGGCCAAATATTTCCTGCTCTCCTGTGAGGCAAACCTTGGGTATCTCACCCCTATTCATTTTGCAGTTAGGGAACCAAAGTTGTGTCGTGTTTGAGAAACAAAATCTCGATTTACACAGTGTCTGCAGCAGAGCTGGCACCTGGTGTTTTGATCGGTGCCCATCAACCTGTTGCTCCGAGTGCTCAACTACTGGGCTTAGGCAAGGGTTCTCTGCTCTGCTTAGGTCTGAACCAGTGGCCCATTGTACTATATTATATATATATAT